>VWZK01006527.1:121030-162583 GCA_013396935.1 Baryphthengus martii | reverse complement strand
TTTTACCAGCTTGGAGACCAGGATGTCATGTGGGACAGTGTCAAAGGCTTTGCTCAGGTCCATTTTACCAGCTTGGAGACCAGGATGTCATGTGGGACAGTGTCAAAGGCTTTGCTCAGGTCCAGCTATAGAAGGAGCAGTTTCTCACCCATGACAACAGGTATGAACGTCACATCTGATGACCTCCAGGCCTCCTTCAGTGGAGAGGCCACTGAGGAGCGTGAGCAATGCTAATCCCTTTGTGAAAGGAACATGCTGCAGCATTGCTTTCCATTGCCTACAGTGCATAAAATTCTAACAGCTAATAGTTTTCTGCCCTGCTTGCCTAAACACCAAGATGGAGCTTAGGGAGAAACGAATTCTTGTACGAATTCTTGTTGGTGTTTTCTGACAAATGTGACATGGGGATAGGAATTCATATATTTCCTTTGGAGGCACATATATTGTTCTTGGTGGGTATATACACTTTAGTAAAATGGCTTTACACTGTGACATTTAGAAATGTTCTGTATTTTAACTACCTTGAGTATCTACCTTGACATTGGACTTAGAGAAACCATGAGAAATAGTGATTCAACAGAGAGAGGAGGGTTTATTTGCTTTTGCCAAGGTAAAGATGTCTTAATTGCGGCTTCTTAAAAACAATGAAGTGTTATCAAAATTCAAATCTAATTAAATGTTTTTGTATTCTTTCTACTGACTCCTCTTATTCTTGTCTCTAATGTGGACGCTTTCTCTCTTTCATGTGGTGCACTAACACCTGGTCTGTTGGATCTATTATAAAAAGGGACCGTCTAGTATCTTGGTTCAAAATCCATAGCACTAGCTCTATTTGAGTCGGGGTGGGGAGAGCATTCTCTATATGGAGAGGCGGTTACATTTTGAATTGGTAGAAAAGACCCTGGTAGTACCAAAGAGGAGGATTCTGAAAGTGGCCATAAATCTTCAAGGCGGTGTTCTGTCCGTTCTGTGTGCTGTTGGGTGTGCATCTAACACCTAGTTCTTGTTTAGCTCCTTACTTAAAAGATGTACATGAAAATCTGTCTGTTATTGAATAATAACTGCTGAGCTGTTAGTTGGCAGATAGCCCGGAAAAAAAAGGGACTGTTAGAAACGAAATGTATTGAAGATGTCTGGAATCATGCTGTAGTAGGTTTTGTTTAAAATACTTGGTACGTTTGTGGTGACCAGTATGATAGCAGTGCAGTGTTCTCCTGTAGCACCAGCAACATGTGTGCATATATCTAGATATCTGAAGAGGAAGAAGGGAATGAAATCAATGAACTGTTTACTACTATTACTCTCTTGTGATTCTCTGCAAGCACTGTCACTACTGCTGAGTTGGAAGTGAAATGAGAATCATGAAATTATTTTTTCGGAGGAAATAACCCTGAACATCGGGGTTCCGAAAGATACTGCGGCCGCTCTTCAGCCTTGCAGGCACGCAAGTCTGAAAGAGCAGCTGTCCTTGGGCCTCATCCAACTCAGTTCACAAAGATCAGTGAAGAGTGTCTCTAAGGCTGGAGAGGCAAGTGGCGAGGGAGCAGTTTCATCTAAATCTGAGAGATCAAAGGAGTTCAGAATAGAAAGTTTTTCCTTGTTCCTGGAAGGAGATAAATGGGAAGTGCAAGGAGTACTTCAGGAGTCTGTTTTGTAACACTTAACTCTGTTGTTACTTTGCTAGTGGCCTTCTGCATTTGGTTCCAATTACCCGTAAGTACAATTTGGAGTTAAAATGTATCATTTTGTAACTCGTTGAACTACTAATGTTGCAGAAGCAAAAGTTCCTAAGATTTAAGCTGCTTATGTGGCACCCCTCATCCTTCATCTCTTCAGTATGTGTTTGTGTGTTACTCCTGCTGTGTCCTTCCTGGGACTAAGCCCACATGAAAGGCCCTCCTGCCCTGCAGTGTTTTTTCAAGAGAGGGTTCTCATCTTCATTTGAGCTAAACTTGAGTACATATCTCCTGCTAAAGAAATTGCAGGTTATTCTTTAATGGGAAGTAATACAAAGGTTAAAATAAATGCTCTTAGCAGCTTCAGTGAGCCCAAAATAGATTGTGCGTGTTTCTCTCCTGATAACTTCAGGAAGTGGGGTGATTCCCTCTTGCTCCCTCTTTTTAATATATTTGGTGAATGCTGTGCTTGTGTGCTGAAATCCTCTTGCCATGAAGAGCAGGCAGCGCGGAGCAGCCTTCTCTCTGAATTTTCCTGGGCTCTGACTTAGCAGGACCCGAAGTGAGCCCTAAGAAGAAATAGCATTCCTCACTTTACTGGTTCCTATGAAAATTGTCAGGAAGGTACTCGCTGATGAGGGTGGCTAACCACTGAAACTGACTGTCCAGAGAGATTGTGGAGTCTCTGTCCTTGGAGATGATCTAAAAACTGGACAAGGCTCAGGCAATCTGCTTGAAGCCAGGTTAGCCTTGCTCTGAACAAGATGCGATGCAGCGATTCCTTCCAGCTGGCTGTATGCTATGTTTTTGCATTACTGGATACGCATGGCTGCTTTTGTCTGTCCCCAGAACATCTGGGGATAAAAATGGTCTCAAAACATCCAAAAATGGCCTTGAGAAGTCTGAATAAAGACTTCAAAAATTGGAGTACAAAGAGCAACATAGTGTGGGGAAGTGACTTTGCCCAAAGTCTCAGAGCAGCAGGTCAATAATAGTGCTGGAAGAGGATCATAAATCTACTGGCTGACAGACTAGTGCCTTAGTAGCTAAAAAATGTTGTCTTTAAACATAAAAACATCTCCTTTCCCTGTTCAACTACTTTCAGATCACTCAGCAACAGACATTACTTTTACCTTCTGAAATATAACGTTCTTTTTGCTTTATCTGCCATATCGTAGGGATTTTTAATACTAAACAAATATTGCATTGACTTTCAGGAAACACTGAGAACACCAGATCTGGAAAAGAATTTGGTGAAATAAAGACAAGAGCTGCATAGGAAATTTTTGGAAAGTGATGTTATTCCCAGTTTGCTGCACAACAATTAATCTCCTATTTTTAAGAGAGGAAAAGAGCAGAGGAAGCTGCACAGTGAATCCAAGTTTGAATCTCTTTTCGTTTAAAAAAAATAAAAATCACTTAAGAAAACTTGTTAAAATCTGGAAGCTGAGAAAGAACACAGATCAGCATTTTAAAGAGTACCATGGAAAGAGTTAAGCTGTGAGTTAACTGCATCTGTGTTTCAAATCCAAATGCTATGAACAAGGCACCATTCAGATCTTCAGTTATAAGTTATGCTGAATTTGTTATGCTGGGTTTGTTTGAATCAGAGGAGAAAATCATGGCAGATTGAAGAAAAAAAAAAAAGTCATTTCTTGTTTTGGTAGCTTATTTTTGAAGCAATAGGCAAGATTCTCCTTTCCCATCTTTTCCTTTTTTTTTTTTGTCTAGCACTTATGCAGGTCATCTGCTAATTATTAGCAGCTGTGAAGCTGAGGAGTTACATAAGCATAACTAAAAGTCAGTGGAGCCTTGCATCACTCAGCAGATCTGTCCATCACTTCTTCTCCACAATAACAGATCAGTTTTGTAACTCACTTGCCATGACTAGAGGCTGAGGGCACCAGCAGGCACGGGAAGCTGGGAAATCCGTTAAGTCGTAGCAATTGGATGGGATAATGTGTTGCTTTATCATCACCACAACCTGTTGTGCAGTTGTATGTGTGTGTTGCTGTTCTGTGAAGGGAGCTGTGTGTCAGAGTAATGCCCTGTAGCAGCTGAGCCTGCCAGCTACAGAAAGCTGAATTGTCTGGGTAGCTTTGCTTGGCAGATAGGTATGGGTGCTATGCCCAGCTGCGGTGGGAGCAAGACAAGCGTGAGTGTATCCCCGATTAGCCATGCTCAGTGGTATGGCTGGATAAAACCAACTGTCTCAAACATTAGATGAGGCATCTTTACAATGGGACATGTGTAGAGCTGAGAACTTGGGGGTTTCTTGGCAAGGGAAGTACCTGCAGCGCACATGAGAGCGTGCTGGCACAGACAGCCCAATCCTGGCAGGTCCAGACTCTGCCCCCAGCTTTCTAGCACTGCCTCAGCACATTGCGTGATTTGGTTAGCAGCAGGAGTTTCTTCCCACTCAACCCTGAGGGTATACAAAACTTAGTCTATGATTTAATGCTCAGAACTACAAGAGGCTATATAATGAATTTTCTGATCCAGATTCTGGTTTTGTTTTCAGATCATTCTTTTTGTCTTCTCCTGGTTTAAAGATCGCCTTAGGCAGGAGAGATTGTGAACGTGTGAGTGCAGTGTTATCAAATATGCAAAATACAATCCTCAAAGTACTGTTCGTGGGAAATAAGATAAAATGAGTTCAAGCAGAAACAGTGTCCCTCCAGACCAGTCTGTGCACCTATTGGCCCAGAACTGCCATGGCCCCTTTTTCAAGAAGTAAAGAGTTTGCCTGAGCTTCCTTCCCCCCTCTAATTCTTTTGTCTTTTATTTCCCTTTTCTCTTTTTAAAGCAGTAATGTGAACAGTTAAGTTTGAGAGCTGCTGCCCTAGATCAGTGGGGTGTCTGCTATTTCTGCTGGGAACAACAGGCAGTGCCTCATTAGCTCACCTTACCGTCGGGCTCTGAAAATGGTGGGACCTTATAGCTGCCCTCAAATTACCCTGATCCCTCAGGAAAAATGGATGTGCTTGGAGGCAGTTTGCAAGCTCCAGCTGCTGAGATAGCACTTCCAGGGCTATAACAGGGTGGCATGAATCAGGAACTTTCCTTTTCTGAGTAGCCTAAACAGGATGGTAACTGGTTTTGTCATGAGTGTTAGCTGGGTATTTTTTTAAAAAAGATGTGGGTGATGAAAAATATTAGGGCGGGGAAGGATTGCTTATTCTCCTCCTCACCTGAGAAGATGTTCCTCAGGTCGTAACTCAAGGATACTGCTTTGACACTCTTGAATCAATTTGGATACCTGTTTGGCAAATATGGGTAGCACAAGCCATGCAGCATTAAACTCCACAGTCCTCTCTTCAATTTACCCCAACTCCTCAGTCCTCCCATGGCCATCACATCAGGCACTGCTCTCCTCGTATCCTGATTTACCCGACATTGACCCAGATTGCCTAACGTATTTCCAAGAGTTGTTTTTTTCTCTGGTATGGGAATGCAAAATAGAGAAATTCCACTCTTTCACATTAGAAGCTACTGAAAACAGTTCTAAAAGGATGGGTTAAATGCAAACCATAAAGGATGTTGTGTGTTGTATATGTTGTAAGTAAACAAACTACATACTCGTGCACATAAGTGAGTTTGCATGATTCAATGTATTTATTGATCTCTTTATATGATTTCTACTTGGTCAGATGGCTCTTCTTGTCTTTTATATGGTCATATGTCTTGGCTTCGCTTAAGACCTCTGAGATACAAAATGCGTTTGACCAATGCCCAGTAGAAGAAAGGAAAAGTCAAATGATGTCAATGTGATGGTAAGGAAGGTGTGCAAGTATGAGTATTGCAGTTACAGAGGGAATGTTGTTCATTTGAGGCCACAGAAGCAACACCTATCAGTATACCATACCGGTCTGCAGGTTGCATTTTCAAACCACAGCTGACTAGTACTACTTTGAAACTGAGAGAAAGATATTCATTAAATGTACAACTCTTCCAAACAATAGTTCTGGTGGCATCTTGAAATCTGAAACTCTCAAATGGCAGCAGACAGCCCCAAAACTTTAATATTAGGCAGCAACAAACCACAAGGAAGTAATTCTCCCTTGGCCCTTCCTCCTGCATTTTCAAATGCAAGTTCTGCATTTGATCTGCATAGTGGCATAGGGAAGGACAGCAAATGTGTTTTGTGGTAGAACTTACTTTAAATTAGTATTAAATTCATGTTCCTTGGGTGTAAATAAACCAACTTGTGTTCTTGTCTTGGTTAGTTTCAATTTCAAATAAGGTGATGCTTTTCAGAGTGAAGCATCTGACTCTGAAGAGTTGCTGCGTACTCATACTTACTTGTCCCCTTTAGTGGAGCCAGATCATTATTTATTTCCTCATTTATTGGTTATCATTTTCCTAGCAGCTCTCTGCAGGATCAGTGTTTCCTGATTTTTATTCTCATTTTTTCATTTGTGCATCCTTAAAAATGTGTATGATGGCTGGAGTTAAGAGGAAGACAAATTAACTTGAGCTGCTATAGGGAACTAGAAAATGAAGTGTTTCATAGCTGACAAACAGCTTGAGATGACTGGACAAGTTCCCTCTTTATTTGTTTAAAATGTGCCGGTTGTTTAGAACAACATCCCTGATAGTGCAAGTGAATTGCAGAGTAAAACCCAATTGAATGTCATCATTTGCAGTACACTGAGGCATTTTGTGCTTCCAAGGGAAAGAATTGTCATTGTTATCTTCTGGTTTGTGTTACTCTAAAAGTTCTACAAGAAAGTTTCCTCTTAGGAGGGATAAGGGGGTTTATAGTTGTTTACAGTAGGAGCAGTATATGACTGCTCTTTTCTGCTTAGACTGAAAGTTTTTGTTTTTCTCACAAATATGTTTGTTCACCATCCACTCACTAATCAGTGAGACTGATGAGGCATTAAAGAAACCATAGTAATGATACCAGATGGTATATAATACCACAGCATTTACAGCTTCCAAAGCCTTTGCTCTAGGCCATCTGCTATGAGGTATGGACAGAAGCAAATGAAAATGGAGTGGAAAAACCCTGGAAGAAGGGAAAGTTTCGAGAAAAAGAAAAATTAAAAAATAAAAATAGTGTGTTTTCACCATCTTCCTTTCATATAGAGACAAGGAAGTGTCCCACTGCCATTTCTTAGCTAGGCCTAACTTTACGCCCTAAGAAGTAAGAACAGAGACACATTAAAAAAAAAATATTACTCTGGACTAGCAAAAGGGCTGGTAGGTGCAACCTTGGGTCCAGTCCTGCCCTTAACATCAGGTTGCTGTGAGGGATCAGTGCTGAACAGACTAGTAGAGCAGGATTGCTCCGGGCAAGGTGAGAATAGTATTGCCTGGGACTTTCCGCTGGGTTGTTTTCCTTTAGATTTCTGGAGTTGCTCCCTCTGTTCTCTGGTGGACACTGCTGGTTGTTTTTGGAAATCACCATCCTGAAGGCAGGATCGCTTTTTCTTCTGCTCTGGAGCTCCAATACCCTTGACATCTTTCTCCTAAAGTTTTGGAGGGTTGCAGTAATGTAACTATATCAGGGAGAAAAAAAGTCCCAGAGTATCTGCAGGCACATTTGATGCAGTTAATCTCAGTTCTGCCCAGTGGGATTGTCACAAATTGCAATCTCACTTTTCTGTATTTAACTCTGGCATGTTCAGGTCCTGGTTTCTTCACTTCTCAACAGAGCACATTACTCCTGGTATCACTGTCATTTTTTGTAATGTGTCTCAGTATCTTGATCCCTTAGTGACAGAGTCCCTGTCTGGAATAAGGGCAAGTATGTAAAGGGATTTTTTTTTTTTAATGATTCTTAAGTATATAATTACAGAAATAGCCTCATGGACAGTCAAAGGTCTTCAAAACCGTAATTCTCAGAAGCAACGCAAGGTGCTGGTTTTGGATTAGAAGTTGAGAGAACAATCCTTGTCCCATTTAACGGCAAAGAAGCCCAAAGTTAAATATGTCACAAAGTTTACTTAAATCCAAACTATTAACATCATGAAACCTCAAGTAGGTATAAACAGCCTGTATCACAGCTGGTGTAGCCGAGCCCCTGCTGGCAGCATGTAGCAACAGGGTAGCAGGTGAAGAAACACCTTTAGCCTCCTGCAGTGTGTGGGGATGCTTCGGGGCATTGCCAACGAGAGCTGGGGAGCATCATCTCGCAATTCATTCTCTGTGAGGAACAGTACCAGGATGTGCTGGCTCTACTGGGACATGGCCCACAGACCAGCTGGAAGCATTGGGCTCTACCAAAATGCCCGTGACTAATCTTCTCACCTTCCCCAAGGGGTCTGTGCTGTAGTCTCCAGCTTACGCTGGGGCAGCTGTAATTTTTCAGGCTGAGCAGGAGGGGTTTAGGAGGCCCCTGCTGCTTTCCCCTGCGCTGTTCTCTTAGGTCACTGCTGTGGCATAGCTTCGCAGGGGAGCCAGCCAGCTTTGCTGAATAGTCTAGAAATAGGACTGTAAGGTATTTCTGCTCTGTCAGCAGCAACTTTTCAGTCAGCCATGTTTCAAAATATACAGAGCTGGGGTTTTCTGTTGTGCATCGATAACACCCTCAGAGCCATAAGCCATATACTTGGCTATAAATTCAATTATTCTGTTCTCTACTGAGTATCTGGCCTTTTGCTGTTGGGAGAGGAAAGAAGAAACAAAACATATGCAGAGTGGGATACAGATGATCAGAAGTTCAGTGATGTTCTTGTATGGAACTTCAGCTAATGAGAGATACCTGGTGCTGAGCTGTTTTGAGGATATCATACTACTAACTCCGCTCCCAATCTCAGCCTGCACATTTGGAGGATTATCCTGATTGCCAGTTCCCAAGTGTGTTAGGGGAACTTGCACAGCTCAGGCATCAGAAGCCCAACTCCTTTTATTTGCCTAGCTCTGAGGCCAACTGGGTATCTCCATATTCTTTTGAGGTGGAGGTATTGCTTTATGTCCTGTGAGTGCAGCCTCCTGATAACCAACTCAGTTTCAGCAGTTGATGAAAGCAGATTTTAATGATTGACAACATAGGGCATTTATTTCTAGATCAGCAGTTTATCTGTAAGGCAGGTGTACTGTGACAGAGCACTGTTTTTTGTCAGGTTTAGCGTAGTCTGAGTGCGATGAGTCGGTGATCCCAGGTCTGCAAGACAAAAGTTCCTGCTCAAAGTGACATTGAATGACTTCCACGCTGAAAGTCATCACAAAGCAGTCAGATTGCAAATGAGGGCTGAAAACTGTTTCTGATGGCTAAGGAGTGATCCTTTCAGATCAGGACTGATACTGGCATAGTGGTGTGAGCAGTCTCGCTCGGATGCGAGTGGGATGTAGGATCTCTCAAAAGGGCTGATTTTTTCATTAAGAAAACAGAGACCTTTAGTCTCCAGGGCTGTTATCTGGGTGCTTTTCATGGACCTTGCCATTCCTTGTTACTTTTTTAGCTATTACTCTCCTAATTCATAGTAATAAATTCTCCTAATTGATAGTAATTGCCTAGATAATTAACAGAGAATGTGGCATGCAGTGGATATACATATTCGTATACTGAGCTTCACTTTCCCCTCTTTATTCTTGGGAGAATATTGTTTTCAATAAATATTAATGAAAGAAAAACACATGATTTGATCTCGCTCACCTTACTTGAGTGTAGTTGCAATCAGTATGGGATCACTGGCAGTTTTACCTAAGCAAGGAATAAAAGATCTCATCCATTATATAGCAGAGAAGCTGCTTCTGTTTTATAATTGCTCAGCAAGTATGCACAGACTCCATTCTGTGGCTATACTTGGCATCCAGATATTCCTGATGTGGAATATACCACCCACGAGAAGAACGCAAGAAATGGACTGAAGTTCCCACTGATTGGGACTTTTACTTTTTTTTTTTAAGTGGAAAAATAAAAAAGCGTGAGCTTTGGATAGGATGCCCCTACTATAAAATGGTGCACAGCTATTTTTGCCTCCAGTGAAATCGTGCCAATATATACTCCTGTATTATCCTGCTTGTAGCTAGCTCCCTCTCTATTTTCTACCTAATCACAAATGTTTGGTCCATCCAGTATGAAGATTCAGAATGTAAAGGGGAAATAAATTGAGCAGAAGTAACAGCTTAAGACTCTATGGCCTGTGTCAGGTGAAAAATTGCTCTTGTCAATGAATATTGAGTTTGTGGCTTTAAAATACATTGATGTTGTGGTAGGATCATGATTTTTAAGGTATAGATTTGTTTAGCTTTTTGTGTACATACATATACACAAATGCTGATGGAAAGTTTGAAGTATTATGTAGATGTAAGTGTGATCTTCTAAAAACAGTTGATGTTTTCTATTGAAATAACCAAGTATGAACAATTTGATGAAGAATTTTTATATACCTGAAACTTGAAGACTTATGCTAATAGTTAAAGGCAACTTGCTCAATAATAAATCTTTTAGTATTGCCATCATAGCAATGCTTGTGTATTGAAAAATGTACTTGGAGACTAGGCATGCCATTGGCAAAGTATAAAAAAACACAGCTCTAGAAAAAACAGCCAGGCTGTATTTACTGTGTTGAAAATACTCTTTGGAAAGATTATACATTGTTTCTTATGATGGTGGATTTCTTGAGTAATCCTATATTCTTTGATCATGTCAAAGAGAAACTGTGTCTCAAGCTTACTGTATAAAACAGCTGCAAAGAAATCGAGTTTTCTGTGAAATTAGCACTGATCAGTGCTTACAATATTTATTCCTTTTAGTAAAACTTCCTTTTTGAATCCTGAGAACATATTAAGGTTATTAGAAATATCTATAATGATGTGAAGAGACTTCCACAAAGATAGAATTCTCCTTTTAGAAATACATCTTCTGATATCTATAATAATACATGTGCAGTACAGAACTTCCTTTTGGGTGTCTGTTAATGTCTATGTTATTGGGGCAGGGAGGACAAGTAACTTTCTGGGAGGAAGGTTTGTCGGTTCAGCAGTTGTCACTCAAGAAATAATAGGCATTTCTTGGCATATTGTATTTTCTTAGTAGTGGCTTGTATTTATGTGGCTGCCCTCTGAAAGGGTAACCTGGGGTGAAACGCAAGAGTGATAGCTGAAAATGTCTCACGCACTTAGCTGTGTAAAGAGGTTTGTCCCAGCGTTTGTCGCTGGTTGGTTTTGGTTTCTTGATTTCAGATAGGACTGGAGCGGTGTGAAAACTCTTAATCTTACACAAACATGTGACTACAGAGGGGGAGTTATGATGGTCAAAAATTTTCCAGCAATTTAGTTCATGTGCTGGATGAAGGACAAGATAGATTCTGTTTTATCTGGTGTGAGTTTTCCACCCCTAAAGAACTTGTTACTATTTTATAGTTCTGACGAAATGTAGTGGGCAACATTAAATATTTACATCTCTCTACAAAGTCACATGGATGCCACCAGGATACCTAGCTCTACATCACACATGCTCTAATTCACCCCAAACACCCACTGTTTACTAATCTTCAGCCCCCGTCTGTGCCGATAATGAGCAAGAGGAAATGGAAACAGCAGGGATTATATGCTACTGAGAAGTCCCAGTTTCCATGCCCGGTTGTAATTCTTTCAACAAACTCTTGCCAACTGTGCTCCTGCTTTGAAGTTTGAACACCTCTGTATTAGTGCTTGGCTCTGGTGATTTGGCAAACAGATTTGGGTGGTTGGATTTTTTTGTAGTTACATATTGGCAGCTCCACACAGTGGCTTACTCTTGCACTCGGGCATGTTATGCCTGCTTGAGGTCAGGAGTAGTACAGATCATTTTGCCCAGTCACTGAGATGTTAATTGCTCCTATTTGTTGGTGACAGGTACCAGATAGGAAACAGTCCCCACCATATCCACTATGCTATATGTGTGTATAGTCTTAGCCAGATCAGTGAAGAGGTGAATTTCCATATAATGAATAAACAGGGCCTGTTTTTATAAGGCACGTGGTATACGTGGGGTTTAAATGCTGAGATTCAGCACATTCTGTTAGCCTGGATCAGTATACTCAAATGGGTGGATATAGGGTAGTGCACATTTCTCATCTAAACCAAAAACCGCAGAGCCTGTGACGGCCTTTTTATCCCCATCGCACAGGACAGCAAATTATTTGTGTAAATAGCTTTAGAGCTGTGCCTGTTAACATCCCTATGTAGCTTATCTGTCAGGCCACTGTGCAACTTGTTCTTGCTGCGAGGGTGGTCCTTTATCCATAAATTAAACACTGTTTGATCTTACAGCAAATGAAGGGAAGTCAATTTATGTTCTTAAAAACAACTTCTGCAGGGTTACTGGCACATGTTGCTGTTAGGTACCCAGGTGTACAGAAGGAAGAGATTCAGATAGGTCTGATGAAGATACGGTATTATCTTGCGTATATACAAGGTGAGATATAGCATTAGTTACAAGCGGTTGGCTTATCACATAAGATTACTGCCAACAATCCTGTTGAGGCTTCAATCCTCTGGAAGGTGCCGCTCAACAGATTCCTCATCTGTGACAAGAATGGAGAACTAAGCGGTTTGTTTACATAGTGCAGAATTTATCAGGTTTCAGATGTTTCCCTTCACATCTTAATGGCCCGTGGTCAGAGCTGACAGATCCTCCGGTGTCCATGGTGGCTCAGCAAACCCTGCTGTGTGAGAGCTCTGTGGACACGGAGAGTCGCCCCAGTGTGACACAGCTGCCTTTGCTGTCCCTGCAGCACCTCCTACATGGCCCCGCTGAAGGGCACGCCGAGGTGATGCTGCGCTCTGACCTTGGCTGAAGCAACGCTCCGGGAAGCTGTTTGCCTTGGACATAGCTTGAAAGCGGCTGGGAGACTGCTGCGAGTTACCTGCTGGGTGAACAAATTCCTCCCATCTTGAACAAACCTGAGTATCTAAGGGGGATGTAAAAGTACGTTTGCGCCACTGATGACTCCAAGCACAGCTCTGTCATGGTGTGGTATACGCGGCTAGATCCTCACGCGGCAGTTGACACATTAAAAGTGACTTTGTAAACGTAGCCCCTTCTTAAAATGGAGAGAAATAACCCGTCTCTTGTGAGGGATTCGGGCTGTCTGAAAGCCCCTGGGTGAGCAGCTGGGGGGAGGACAAAGAGGCAGTGTGCTGAGAGCAAACATGGCCACTTCCTGAACTCTTCAACTTCCCCTCAGCGCCTCTGAAGCTCGAGGTCCAGTGTATCGTGTCTCTTCACGCTGACCGAGGGGAAAATGCTTAAGCTGCATGCGACTTGCAGTGCTCTCAAGTGTCTTCCAGGGTAAATAATACTTTGGCCATTTGGCCCAAAACTTTAAATGGGAGCAGAGCAGGTGCATCTGCAGGCATATGTTTGCACATGCACTGGGGCTACAACGGCAGGAGCTCAGACGTGCATGCACAAGAAGGTGTGGGAGCACCCAAAATGTCTGATGCAAAAGCATCCTTTTTGTGGACTAGTCTTTTTTTCAGTAGTGCTTGTATGTCCTTTTGTGTGGGTATCCTCATTATGTTTACACATAAAATACTTACATCTCTTATTAGATGGGTGTGATTTGTTTGATACTTAGCTGCTGCGCTGTGAAATCCTGTTGTTGGTCATGGCTTCTTTGCTAGAGGTCACTACTCCCATACTGCTGTGGGTGGGAGGGCTCCTCAAAACCATTGCCTCTCAGTTTCCAGTGGGATCAGTCAGATTACTTTAACTCACCAATAAAAATTACTGGAGCTAATTTGACTCTCTTGATAGTAGTAAACTAGTGAGAGGTGGTAGGAACTCCCGAGTTAGCAGATGTGGAGCTAATCCTTGCCTGGTGGTCAGCACAAGGCTGCTCACAACACTGATGTCTTCATCTGGCATAGTTTAATTTAAAAGATGACATTTTTAGTGGAAACCTTTATTTGTGTAGAAGTTGCATAGAATACATTAACCAGTGGGCGGCAAAGAAGCTCCTATTGGTTTGCTCTGGGCCTCTCACTGTAAGGTGTGGTTTTGTGTTAAAGCCTGCGTAGCAGCAGAGCCAGCTTCAATGCTAGCAGTTGTCCCCTGCTGCTTGAGAGTGAGAAAAAGAAAGAAAAACTAATCAATTTGTGAACACTAGATCAGTTCTTCAACATGGTCCATGGCACAGGCTGTGGAAGCACTGTGCCAACACACCTGAGACAGCCGTTGGGGCACAGCCAGAGAAATGAATGGCAGCGGGAGGACAGCCATAAATGAGTGTTGCTGCCAAATGCCTTGCATCCCAACCGTGCAGCATCACTGTCTGCTTGTTCACTCTCTTCCTGCCTTCAGGTTCTTCACACCCACAGTTAGGTGCAGCTAAATCCAATCCTGTCCCAGCACAGATGTTTACAGGCAGACTCCAGGGGCTGTGTAACCCATCTGCCTTCGTCAGTCTTTGCCAGGCTGATCAGTGCCCCAGGCATTGGCTGTTGCTATTTCAGCTCCGGCTAAATAAGGGGATATTTAATGGATCTCCATCCCCTCCCTTAGCCTAACTAAAGGATGTTTAACATGCTCCACAAGGAGCATCTTCCAGCAGAGCAATCCCTGGTAAGATCATTCGACCTCTCCTCTGACACGATACTCTTCAAGCTTTATCTCCAGACTGTGTCAGCATTTCTGGTGTTGGTACTACTTAGAATTAGATTGCCTTTCCAAAATCCATGTGTCTTTTAAAAAAAATTCTGCTAAAGCACCACCTGTTGACTAATCCCGCAAACATACTTTTCTAATCCAGGACTTTACTGTCCTTCTTTTTGTGACATATGTTCAAGCCTGTTTGTCCCATTAAAATGTATGAATGCACACTGCTACAACTGAACCTCTCCTCTTCTGAAGTCATAAACTATTCTTCATAGGAGTCAAAATTATGAGAAAGCTCTTTGTCACATTGTGATGAAAAAATATTCCTGAAAATTGCTAATAACTGCATCTATTCAAAGACATCAATCTATTACCACTCCGAAAATGTGCTAAAGTATCCTTGCACTGAAAGTTCCCACGCCTGCGGCATAATTACATTCTCCACTATTGCATTTGTTTCCTCTTTAAAAGAAGGGGAGGAGCACTGAGCATACTGTAACAGAATCGCATTCAGCATTTGGTATTAATACAAAGAAATAGTACAAAAAGGTCCATTGAATCATGGAGTGACTCAGAAGGCAATAGAGGAGAGCTCTTTGGCTATGTAGAAATGTCAGTGGTTCAACACGAGAGCGGAAAGCTCTTGAGCATGCTGGAAGGGACAGTTAGTTTCTTCATCTGGTTTTAAAAAGTAAGTGAAGCAAGTCGAGCAAGGTGCGGTGAGGAAGTGTAGTGTCACATGCCACTCTGCAGGAAACGAGATTGAAGCTGCTAGGGAAGTTCAGAACCGGGTGACCTCCAACGGATTCAAATAGTGCAGGTTAGTTCTCTTAAAATGTCTCTCTAACCATCCCACAGGGGTTCTGCATTCATGTTTTCACAGATTTTTGGCAGGGGTGGATAAGAAGTGGTCCATAGGGCGGTTGCGTTAGCAGGGAGCGAGCGATGTGGGCTTTTGGAGCAGGATCGTACGGGGCAAAAATAGGAAGCTCATCTGTGAGTTAGCTTGGTTTGTGAGGAGCTCGGAGCCTGTCTTGCTGTACAAGAGCAGCGTGGACCTGCGTCGCGTTACAAGTGTGAATGAAATCTCCATCTTGTTAAGATTTTCATATAATGAGCAAAAGGACTGAATTTTTAATGGAAGCGTTCAGTGTTAATAAATACCAGAAAGTGCTTTTCCAAACACAAGGTTACGGTTATTGACTATAGTGAGAACTTCACTTTGTTTGTTTTGGCTGTACCAAGTATGTAGCTGTTCTGTTTGGTTTTACTGGTGTAGTCTCTTGTTAAGGTTTTCTCTCATTCCTAGTGATTTCTGTTGAGGAATTCCATCCCAGCTTTTCTGTGCTGGAGGGTTTTAGCTTGGGAACACACTGTGTCAGGAATGAAATGACTCCAGTTTGATGCTGGAGAACTTGGGAGCCCTCAGAGGGAGAATTGGATGTATATTTTGTATTCCTGTGCAAAAATACACTTGTTCATTTTAAATATTAGGAGTTGATTGTGATTAAACATTTTGAATGCAAAGTTGGGGTGAAAGTTACAAAGACAATAAACTTCAGGATGGTTGCATGTAGAGGATAGTAGCAGTGCTGCACAGAATCTGAACTAAAACTAGATCATAGTGTGGGGTGTGCGGGACACATGTGGTGCTGGGAGAGAGCGTGGGGGGAAGAGGCTGCGCAGCCCTCTCAGGTAGCAGCGGTTGAAGGCAAAGGTGCTTGCTCTGTGCAGAGGCTCCCTCGCTCGCTAGGCTGGGTCACACCTGTCCATACTTCTTCCCAAATCTGTTGAAAAATATTTCTCTGTTTCTGTAGAAAAACAGACTAAGTCACATTGCTGTTTTCCCCTCCTCATCCCACCTGGTGCATTCAGCCTGACGTCAGGGTGGAAACGTCTACGTAAAATGATCACAGTGGCTGAGGAAGGACCGGGCTGCATGGGCAAGGAAGTCCTCACCTCCTCCTGCTCAGGGAGGCAGATGCTAGGTCTGGCTCTGCTGTGGGGTGCTGAGGCTCTCAGCAATTTGGGAATAGCAGGATCCTGTTTCTGGGCAGTTAGCAGCTCTGCGGCTCTCACTCCCCACAGCCTTGCAGAGCTTGCTCTCACATTTTCGAGCTTTGGAGTTTTACATGCAGAAAGCTTTGAGTTCATCTGCTTCTGTAAACCTAGCAAATTTTGCAAAGAGAACCAAAGTTCTGCCCAAAATCAGCCTTTCTGCTTTATTAGGGTTTGTAGCTTTCACCAGAGCACTGTGAAACTCCACTCTGTTTAACTAAGAATGTGATTTTAAAGCAATTTTGTAAATAACACACACACACCACACCACCCAAAGATGTTTTCATTTCAGCCTAATCCTGCTTTACAGTCGCTCATCTCAAATAGATTGGAAGTTGGTTTAAGATAAATATAATGGCTTGTAAATAATATATTTAAGCTTCCACACAGTGGTTTGTGCCAGGTATTGGAAAATGAATGAAAAAATGAACTAATGTACTTTCCTAAATAAATAAAGCCTGATGCATTTGCTCTGGTACCAGGAGTGAGCACAGTCAACCAGGACTGAAAGAGGGGAAGAGTGTGAGAGGGTGAAGGAGAAGGGCAACTTCTGAATGGGCCTGTTCTACCAGTTTGCGTTATGAAAACCAGGCAAAGAATGTTTCTTTCCCTAACAAATTAAAAAGGAAATCTGCAAAAAAAGGAAAGGGAATAAAGAAGACAGACTAAACAAAAGGAAATAAATATGGATTGGAATGAGAGAGAAGGAAACAAAAAAAGAAAGCAGTAAAAAATGGAACCAGATGGGGAAAAATTCTGTGCTCATAAAAAAAAAATCTCTTCTTATACTGAACTTCAGAAGAGAGACTGTGTGTATGTTTGCACATATTCATAGCACCTATGGAATAAAAAATCATTTTTCTATATGATTTTTTTTTAATTATTTACTTTGGTTTCTTTCCCTTGGGCAGTATTAATTTAAAAGTTTGCAAGTCTGAGAGAGCTTCCAAGTTAGGTGAAAGCAACTTTAAGTTACTCTTAATTCTGCAAACAAAGAGAATAAACCACTCAGAATGCCACTTAAATCGCAGGCCGGTTTTGCTCCCCAAAAGCTACTCAGCTGTGTTGTTGACTCTGTGTCCACTATGCACTTGGATCCATGGTCCAGGGATCGTCCTACTCCCTGCAAGGGAAAAAAAATAGGAGTTAAGATGTGCAGCATCAGCTAATGCAAACCTGAGCTGCATGGGCCGGCTTCAGAGAGTTTATAGCAGTGTCCCCGTGTGGGTTTCATTTCACCACGTAGTGTATGCAGAGGTTTCAGACTAGGGAGGGATTGGAGTCTCAAGACTTTGATCTCTAAATAGAAGTAAACCCATAAAATGCTGAATGGTTCCTGTTCTTGTATTTTATTTTAAATTGACCGGGTTGTTAAAGGCGTTTTGTTGTCTTAATATTAAACACATCAAATGGACAAGGCTATCTTTTGCTGGGACGTTATTTGCAGCATGTCTCTGTCACGTCTTTGGCCATTCCCTCTCCCCTCCCCTGACCTGAATGCAAGTTCTGCAAATAATTTCTGTAATTAGCAGTTAAAAGCACCTAGAGGTTGAAGGAGGTCGATTTTTACTTTTGTTTAGTTGATTTGTTTCAACTTTTGCATGCATTTTTCCCTAGCCTGAATTATAGTAACCTCTTTATTACAAAGCTGATTGGTGAACTGTGGCTCTTTTAAGAAGAGCAAGTGTAGCAGTGAATAACCGTGTTCTGTCTTAACCACCACATCCATCCACACATGTGTTTAGGGCTTTTCTGCATTCATTTCTCAATTGATACTGGCTTTTACTACGCTACCCTGAAGTCACGGGATTCATCTTAAATCGGACCCATTGGCCCCAGGAACTGATGTGGAGAGCGCAGTCAGGGTGTTTTCCTGTTCCGATGCCTCTTCAGAAGAAGGCGGGCTCCTCTTCACATGCTGACAGTTTCTCGTGCAGAATTTCTGCTTGCACAAGGAAGTGCGTAATAGATATGTACGCAGGCTCTGTGGTCCCCAACATTTCAGTTTTGAAATTAAGTTTTGGTGTCTTTTTCCTTCCTTGCAGGAATGTGCAATCTGGGAAATGTTACTGAGATTTAATTAAGTTCAGCAAGTGCATTCTGGACTGAATTCTGGACTGAACTTCTATTCTGTGCAAGCATCTCTTCTGCTGGTGACGAGGTACAGAACCCACAGGGTTTGCACCAGGAGAGGGGTGGGAGTGGGGACGAGTCCCTGTATCAGCAGCAGCACAGGGAAACGTGTCTCTAGCATGTGCCATCCCTGGCCTGTAACAGCCAGAAGGCACAGAGCCATCTCATGTCTTCAGTAGAAGGGTGACAATATAAGAGTCATTCTTTTCCAGAGCAGGATTAATGGTAGTGCCAGTTGACTGACATGCTCAGACATGCCACACCTTTCTTAATGTCAGATTTAGGTGCCTTAGGTTACATCAAATTTTTGGCTAAATTCCCAAGCTTTTAACATGTGCAGCAGGTGGTTGGTTTTTCTTGGTTCGGTTTGATTTTCTTTCATTCCAGTAGCACAGGGCTAACAGTGGAGGGATTTAAAACCTTACAGATAGGTCAGGATTTGACCAGGCACTGGTCCAGTGAGATGCGTAGTGAATCATAAAGAACGAAATAACAGCACTTTTACTTTTTAATTTTTTTCATTGCAGCAGAAACTCATGCAGAAAGCACGTGCAGTAGGTAGGCAGCAACATGCTGACCTAGAGCTGGTGCAGTCCCGCACATCAAATATTATTTCCTATCTCAAATGCACAGCCCTGACTGTGGCTTCTTTGTGATTAGTGGGCCAAGTAGAAACTGATTCTGAGAGGGTCCTAAAGGTGACTGGAATTTTGATTCTCTGTAGACATGAGCACAAAACCATTCTGGGCTGCTTCTTGATAGGGTCTATTACTGATCCACGTGGGTTGATTCTGTGGTGTAGTTCTAGCAGTGCACTTGCTTTGGAAACCACAGTTTGGAGAAATCTGGGTGCCAGGCTTGGGAGATGTGAGAGGGGAGAGTTAGCCCTTGGAGGAGACAAATGTCTTGCTTCATTGGTGGCTTCACAACTCATACCAAGTGCAATGAACTGCTGCCAAGATGAGGACTGATGCAAAGCCTAATATTTGGAGAGTCACTCCACGTTACAGGACCAAAAAAGATATTTGGACGCTGGGTTAGAAAAGATGGCCTGTTTGAAGAAGGGAGACGTGTAGATAGGGAAAGTAAGAGTATTTTGAAACAGGCATTTCTATTTTATTTCAAAGTAGTAAATTGCATGCTGCAAAAGAACATACACTGCAATACTGTGATAAAGATGGTGAATTTTGTCACACTCCTCCATTTCAAATATGGTATGGAATTATGGAATGCCCTAGGAACAGCAGTAATGATGAGAGGTGCACTAAATACAACCCGGGAGGAAAGACTGGAGGAAATATGATTGCTTAGCCTGAAGAACAGAAGATCAAAGTGGCATGTAAATGGTTTCCCAATAGCCATGAAGAGGAAAGAAATGAATTATTTTGCACAGCAGTTGTAAATAGGATGAGAAAGAGCAAATGAAATCACAGCAAAGGATGTTTAGGTTAGATACTGGGGAAAATCTGATTAGCTGTAAGACTAACAAAGTGGATGACTGAGGGATATTGCAGAATTTCTATCACTGGAGATTTTTAAGGAGAGAAGAGATAAATACCTGCCAGGAATGATAGTGACTGAAGGGAAGGGGAAGGGTAGGTGTCCTTTTCCAGCCCTGCTGTCTATCGTTCTGTATTTCAGTCTCCATGTTGATAGGGACTCTAATTTATTTTTTTTCTGGTTGATGATGAAATCTGAGTAACGTTTTTAAAAGCAATTACCACTTCCGTATGCATGTTATGGTATATCCTGTACTCCATTTTCCAGGGAGTGAAGGTGACCTGCTGTTCCTGATTCTCCCAAGATTTTGCTCTTCTAATTTGGGAGTCAACAGATAAAATGAGTGCATTATGCTGTGCACTGTGGGAAAGTAAGGAGTTGTTATCATTAGCAGCTGGCAAGGCAAAGATCAGGTCTGCTCCTTGTGTAAGAGGGAGACCTGAAAAGGCAGGCTGTGCTGCTTTCGAAGGTGAACAGTTGAGGGAAGATAGAACACTGATCTTAAAACTCTGGTACTAACGGCAATCTTTAAATTCACGCTGTCCGTGCAAAACTGGTTTGGTCTGTATTGAACAGCATTTCCTAGTAGCAAGTTTTGATGGATCAGGGCTGGGCTGAAGTGAAGTTTGGTAGCAAGTTTTGATGGATCAGGGCTGGGCTGAAGTGAAGTTTGGCTTTATTGCCACAGCAACCGTGGTGCAGCCATACCCCTTCTGCGAGGAAGTGGAGTGTTTTCTCTGTGTGGTGGTGCCTAGAGCAGCATCACCTGTACCCCAGCAGCTGGAGAGCCACTCTGCTTAGAAGGGCCTTGGCAGACACAGAAGAAAGCAGTGGTCCTTGCTATAGCACTTGTTTGAGGACTGCCAGTCATCAGGACTGCAGCTTGAGAGAAAGTTGACTTTGTGAGAGTAATTCTTAGAACCCGAGAAAACCAATGCAAAGCATCCTTCCAGATGTGGGTTTGATTCAGATACAACAGCTTTCTGAGTTTGGAAAAAGTTTTCTTTTTATCTGGAAGCTTGTGGCCTCAGATTTGAAGCGGTTCTTCGCTCCCCATTTAATTACCAATTCTGGTTTTGAAAGCAGAGATGTTAGGCAAGTATTTCAGTCTCCCATAGATTACACTTCATCTTCAAATTTACTTAAAATAAACCTAGTTTGGTTTTGCCCATGCAGGCTGGCCAAACTGTTCAGCCAGTTTCATCAGGGTTTGAGCTGTATTTACAGGGTTGAGCAGATGTGATGCTCCTTTTAGCTGGGATTTAACAACTGTGACAACTCTTTATTACAAAGAAATTAAAGGGGAAATTGGCTGCTGCTTCAGGGCTCCTGCATTGAGCACTTCAGCCTACAGCGACCAGTCTGAGCTTTTGGTAGATTGGCATTAGTGAGGGCAAATTTAAACAGCCCTGTGGAGTATGAAGACTTGCCAATGAAGTATGTTCTAAAGAGGAAATGCAAGTATTGAATGATGGTATGTGGCTGCTTTTGGTTTTGTGGGTGTGTTTCTTCGTGGCAGTAGTGTGCCATACATACTTTTTATTTTAAGATTAAACAGCACCAAACTACTATTTTCTGTGCAAAAAAACTGCATTCAGAATACTAGCAGGAGCTTGGCTAGACCTGGTGTTTTGCATGGAGGCAAATCACCTCCAAAATCAGCTGCTCCTTGTGGAGCAGGCTGTCTCAGAGCTGCCGGATAACACGGGGATGTGATGCTGGCTGGGCACTGCTTCCAAAAACCTGGCAGAAACCAGGAGCCATGGATGTCCAGGGTACCTTGTCTCCTCTTAGGTAATGACTTGCTGCTCTCACAGACTTCATGCAAGATGTGGATTTGTCTCTCTAGCTCATCCACCTGCCTAGCACATCCACCAGATCTGACTGAGCAGGGAAATGACCTATACAGGCAGCTAGATATGACCTCACATGTGATGTCACTACAGTCCCTTCAGCCCCCTGGTAAACCCATGTCCTTCAGGGCAGGCACCCACATGACACATTGCCTTTGACTACACTTGCTACATGGAAACACTTCATTGCTGAAGGTCATGGAAAATGGTTAGAAATTAAAATGCAGATAGCTGAACAGAATCTCTGTCTTTAATTAATAATGACTTCACAAGTAGAAAGTGAAGGGTGCTGCAAGTTTCCAGTCCAACCTATGTTGCTGCAGAAGTCAATGGGGCTGCACTATTTTTCTCCTCAGGAAGACAACACAGGACAAGCCTGCTCTTTGCGTAGGGGAAGATCAGCCAGTTCTTGTGCTAAGCCACAAAGACTTTGCCCTGCCTATTTTTTTGGCAGAATCCATTAATAATCATTCTTTCCAGCTTCTCTTCTTCACTCGCTCGCTAACTTGCCATGTGCAGCTGTAAAAAGTTGTTTCCAAAGAGAAATAAATTGGAGCAGAGACTTCTGTAATCGGAGACGTGGAGGAAAGCAGAAGGGCGTTTTCACTTTGTTGTCCTTGGTTGCTTTTGGTTTGATTTGTGCTGTGGTTTAAACTAGTCCCCTTTAGAGGACTTCAGGCCCCCTTGTTTGTCCATATCTGTGTCCACCCAGTGTTAGTTCTAGTGGGACCGACTCATCCCATGTCCCTGCTGGTACCAGGTGATGATTGAAGCATTCAGGAGTCAGCCCCGTGTTGGGTCAGCAATGCCAATTGAGCATCGAAGCTAGGAAGATATAAGCCTCTATCAATAGGATTTCAACACCTAAGATGGATATCAAAGTTAATGGTTGCAATTAGAGTTCAGGATGTTTTTTATTGAAAAGCTGTTCTAATTAAAACAATCAGTTTAGCAAAACTTCCCCCCACCACGATTGAAGAAGAATTTGGTACCAAATTTAAATTTCAGAAATTGGAAAGTTCTAAAAATATCTTTTAAAAGAAATTTAAAATATCTAAAGCAAATGTAAGCACTGCTGAAATTTGCTCTGCTAAGAACAAAAAAGTAGAATTTCAATTTTGTTAAATTTTAACTATTATTTTTAAGTCTTGATTGAAATGGAAATCTCTTCATGTCCCTGACTTTGACAGGATATAAAATTAGTTTCCCATTTCTCTCTCTCTTTTTTTTTTTTTAATCCCAGACCCACATTATTAAATCCTGTAGTATACCAACATACAAATTTTAATGCCTTTCCAAGTAGAACTGGGAATCTAAATTCCTAGACTGAGTTAGTCTCTAGTATAACATTAGAATTGATTTGAGTCTAAAACAACCACAGTCTGATGCAAAACAGAACTCGTACCTTGCTACATATTAGATAATTGCCCAGATAAGTTGAGAATGATATGTCATAAGTGAAATCTTCAGAAAGCATTTTTAATTATAGAGATTTCACCTGGACAATAAAAGCATTAGATTAAGTATGGACAGCTTAACTGTGTGCCCTTACTGTGGGTGTTTAAATTGGCATCCTCTGCTGCAGATGTGTACTGTGCTCAGGTGCAGATGTGCAAATTTCATAATCCCAGTATTAAGTCTGACTCTGAAGTTAAAGTGCTAGATGTGAAATCTGAACCCTCTGTTTCAATGTTCTCACCTATATTTCATAAAAATCTGTATTTCATAAATACAAAGACCTGCTGCAAAAAAAAATTAGACAAAATTCCAAGATATGTGTAAAAATGGCTTTGCAAAGCTATTTGGAGTTGAATTTTTGTTGTAGCTCTAGTGAAATGTAATCATGGTAGGTCAATACTCTCATCTCCGATTAGCTTATAGTGATATAAAGAATATTAGTATTGCCTGGGTTTTACTCTTTGCATTCTGGCAGCTTGTTTATGAAATAATTGAAACATCCCTTAGCTCGACCTTTCTTTTCCGAGTGACTTTTGATGTTTTTTTCTTGCCAAAAGGCAGCATTGGAAATTCTTAAGAGAAAAATTCATCCTTGCATTACTCAGGATATTTTCCATATTGGACCAAATGGAAATTGTTGGTGATAGGAACAGTGCATGAGCATCATGGGTGACTTGCCTACATGCAAACTCAGATGCTGAAGGCTAAGGTCTCTCCTGTTATATAAGGAGAAGTATTCAGTGCCCTGCGAATTTGATTTTTACTGCTTTGCAAAGAGCTGAACTAAATCCAGAGGAAGCAGAATTGCAAGACTATGCTTCCTGATATCAGCCACGAGGACATCAGGCTCTTTGCCTGGGGATCTCTTTAAACACAAGCCCACCAGTTTTACTTCCCTCACATGATTTCAATCACACAGGGCTGATCGAGACTCATCTCTGTGCTGGCCAAACAGTGAGAGTGTCTCCAGGCACCTCCCTGCCTTTTCTCCTCCACCCAAGCTTCACTTGGTCCCTGGCTTGGAGGTGACCTTCTGCAGGGCAGTCACTAAACCACCAATTTGCTCTGATGCTGCTCTTCCCAAGAAGTGAGGCTAGAGCTGGAGATGCTCTGCAGAGTTTCTATATGTATTTCCTTTTGGTAGTAGTTCCTTGTATCCAGTAACTGGTCTTGGAGGCAGGGAGGTGCTTGCCAGCTCAGAATAAGGCATGTGATGGATTCAGTGGTTCAGTATCACAGGAAGAAAAGACAATTCTTTGTCTTCCCTGCTGGTAGTCTGCTCTAGCCCTAGAGCTTCCACTGGCAGCCCTCATCATTTACCATACAGATTTGCGTTACTACTTTGGGACCAAATCTTCCTCTGGTATAAGACTCTGTGCATCTGGAGTGAAATTATAACAGCTTCCATCAGCTAAGGACAGCTGATACTTTTCTTTACTTACATAAAAGAATTCAACTTTTAAAATTAAGCTTCTCATGCTGTAGTAATAAAGGTAGTGAATTGATACAATTAATATGGTATGTTATAAAATCTACATTCTTTAAAACAGAAAAAGATAGTCTGATTTAGTAGATTTTATGTAAGATAAAAAGAACCAAACAACATAGAGATAATGGCAACCTTCAATCTACTTTACTTATCTGTTATTTTTGCACAACCCATCTAAACAGAGATTTTGAGTCGCTTTATTGGACAATTTTTAATATCATTAAGGTATTGCTTCCTCTCTCCGTTTCTCTGAAGTCAGTTGCAGAAATGTCTTGCCAGATTCCAACCAGGCAAATAGTCTTGTCATGCAGGCATATAACATCTTGGACTTGTTTTTTATGTGGATTAGAACAAGACATCATTTGCCAGTCCTGCCAGGATATTAGGTGATCGTGTAAATTTGCGTGTGAAATAATGTGTTTTCAGTAACACTGCTGCTTTTCTTTGTTGGTTTTAAATGAATGAATTTCAAACCAAGCTATGTAGGGTAGGATATTTAAGGTTAAACTGACTCTCTTATCCTTAATTCACCTCGGCTTTGGGGGATATTTTATACTGCTTTGGGTGCAATTTCTCAAGTTTTGTAGACCCTTTTGAAAAAATGATCACCTTTTGGCCACAGTATCCGAGTCATCTGGGGTGAGCTAAGGTTGGCTCCAACATGAAAGAAGGGTGATTTGAAGTCCTGGAGTTTGAGGAGGGATTGTTTGCTGAAGCAGCCCCTCTATTTATTTCAGATTACTTTTTGCCTACTCTTTTCCCTCCCCTTTATTTCCATCCTGATTGGAAAATCTCTTCCGCAGATTTGTTTTTATGTTGCAGAGAACCTTTAAAAATAATTACTGAAACCATAGCAGCCCATCTGAAAGCTTTCTGAGACACAGCCTGAACTACACAGCAGGCCAAACCTCAGAGGGCAGAGGCTCCCTTCCAAGCAAGCAAGAACGGATGCTGCGAGTTGCTTTGATTGCTTGTGCAAATGGACACTTCGTCGTCCAAGACCCTGCCTGTGCAGATAGATACCCAGCGTACGCTGCCCAGCTTCCCGTAGCTCAGAGGTTTCAGGCTTTGAAAGTGATTTTCAAGTTTAATTACTATAAGCTAGTAAAAATAAATTATGTAACAGTGTTGTAGCTATTCTCAGAGGAGGATCTGTGATGAAATACCAGTCATAGTAAATACTAAAACCTCTTGAGTATGCAAAGTAATGGCATATTTTATGTATTTTTATGTATTTCATTTTTACCTCAGTAAGCTGAAAATTTTCCGTTGCCTTATTTGCAGACATGTATTACTTCCTTTGCACATGTGACTTAAAAACAAATAATTGTTTCATAAAAGCCCAGCCGAATCTACAAAGAACTTAACTTTCCCTGGCCATGTTATCAAGATAAGCATTTAAATGGCAGATCAAATACTACTTTATCGCTTCTTGCACTGGGAGTCAGAGAAGGTTTGTGAACACAGGGGATACATGTCCTATGCAGAATGAGGCCTCATTTAGGACCTAGTCAGTTTGTAAGGTCTGATGTGAGTTTCTGTTCAGTTTGTGGTCAGTGAGCAGAGCACAGAGAGAAAATTAGGGGGAGTTTTTCGACAGATCATCGTCCTTTGAGACAGATGACAGTACATCTAGCTGCTCTCCCCACGTTCTTGAAGATGCCAGCAGTGCTGAACGCAAGTGATGGCATCTCTGTGCAGACTGTGGCTGTGGTCCTTGCGCCACGAGCCTTCTGCATCCAAAAGATGGTGTTGTGGGAGCCAATGCCAACCTTGATTGCTGACTGTGACATTCCTCAAATTCATTACTTGTGTGCAAATATGATTCAGTGCCTTGCAAATGATCTGGTTTAATGACTAACCCTCAGTTACAGTGCAAATCCCTGTGCAGCAGAGAACAAGAGACTTCGTGGGATGTACTCATCTTGGTCTTTAAGTCTGATCATCCCAAATAATTCAAACACTTTCAGCAAGGTCATAAGGTACATCCAGCCTCCTCTGAAAACTGGCCAGAGCCTTTCCGTGAACTTTAATGAGAGTAAAATGAGACTCTCTGTCTCCACCCATTTTAGTGGAGGTTTAGAGTCTCAGTACTTTGCAGCCTCAAATCATCCAAAATTAACTTTTGGAAAGAAAAGTAAGATATTTTTTTTTTCTTGTTAATTAATCTCTACCAGACTTAGTTGCCTGTTTCTCACAAAACTAATTTATGGGGCTTGCCACACTGAACCAAGGCTTTTATTGATGGTAACTGGGCTCTGAGGTGGTATTCGTTTTTTCGGAACTGTCTTTGATGGAGCAGGCTGCCTTACTTTATGTAGATCTGGGGTTGGGTTTTGTTTTGTTTTTCCCACACTCTGGCAGATCAGTCTTTGATTGCTCCTCTAATGACAGATATTCAGGTTACTCTCTAATTCATGTCGACACCTGGGCCGTAAAAACTCTAATGCGCTCTTGCCTGTGTAGTTCCTCTTTCCCTGCTGACTGCCCAGGCCACTTAATTTTTTCGTTTGGGCTTTTGATGTGAAATCTGAACTAATTTCTGTGCACTGCAGTTTTTCAACATTCTTATAAGAATATTGCAATATTTACAAGAGAGAGGGATTGGGAAATGGTGTTTTAAATTCATTCCACATGTCTGGCCCTTATGCCTCAGATTTCCCCTTTAGAGGTAGTCACTATTTTAATATTATTTTATAGATGCTGGCCAGTCACAGTTCACTGTGGATTTAATAAGACTGAGTTGATTGTGATGAAGAAAACTATGTTAAAAAAACATATTTGAATACTGCAGCCAATGGAATCCTAAACCTGTGCCTACTGAGAAGTAATCTGACAGGGTGTGACATCCTTGATCCTTTTCTGTGCGCCTTTATTACAGTAAAGTGCTTTCAACTACAGCTTCATGTTGTCCTGTTGGTCAGAAGAGAAAGGTGAACTAAGACAGCGTCAGCAATGGCGTTACACAGGTCACAACATTGTTAATTTAGTGCCCTGGGCACGGAGAGGATGTGGTGTGGGGTGTCCTAGAGCTCCCACAATGTAACCTGTGGCTCCAAACAGGCTCTTTTCATCCCAGCCTCTGGATTGGTAGAGGAGATAAGCCCGTCTCCTTACAAGCACTGCTGCGAAGGGGACCCATGGCACACCAGTGGAAAGCTGTGGTCCGGGCAAATCCACCACCAAAATTCCAGGGCTTGCTTACCAAATTTGGTTCCTGTGACTCCTTTCCACACTGGCTGAAATTTGCAACGGTTCAAGTGGCCAAAAAAAACATTAAGACTAATTTCTGATGTTTTTTGTAGTGGAGAGAAGTAGAGGGGGAAATCCTCCAGCTTTCTGTCAGTTTGATTCAAATGGCAGAATTGCTTTTATGCTACACAAGGGAAACAAGTGGTCAGACCTGCAACATCCTAAAAAAACCTCCACCAAAACAGCCATGAAGCACTAGGTGGAAAGGCAGAAGGCCAGGATGCTAATGTGAAGAAAAGTTATTTTCCTATGGAAACAAGCAGGGGGCTCAGAGGGCCAGCCTGTACTTCTCTGCCTCTGGGTTACCAGGTGTGGAGTGTGGGAAACATCCCTTCCTGACCTCCTCCTGTCTCTCTGTGCAGGCTGCTGGCCGCTGACGGACCACAAATGACCCCTGGTCAAAGAGCTGAGCGGTGCTGTGTTGGGAGAATAAGCTGGTGGAAAAAGTCCCATTCTTCAGGGCTTCTTCATACTTAATGCAGAGCTTTTTGTTCTGATTTAGGACTGAATAAACCAGAGGCAATACTGAGAAATCTTTCATTTCTGAACTAGTCTGTTCATCCTACCAGCAGCTCCTAAAGCTTAAGACAGCGCAAGTTTTGGGGAGAAAGCTGTGCAGTGAAGTGCATGCTGCTAGTCAGCCGCATGACACTGAGTGATCACCTCTGCAGCAATGAGACACTGGAAAAAGCAACCCCATCAGAGAGAAGCTCTTGGGCTATGTGTTAGGAAGAGTATTTTGCGAACACAAAATGTTCACAAGGAGGAGCAGGGAGGGAATAAGATGGAGAGAGAGAGACTGGATCCTTGGTGCCCCAGATATGTTGACCCTGTGTTGAGAGGTTGTCCCTACGGCCTCTCCAGAGCACCATAACAAGGGTCTCTTTCTTTAGGTCTGCATGCTGAGGTCGCAGCCAGCCTGGGTGAATCCCATGTTGGGCAGCGCGCCAAGGATAACACAGCCCTGTGCGTTGTTACAAACATTTGGGTTGACTAAAGGCTGCCTTGGATCGTAAGCGATTGAATGGTGCAGACAGCTGTGCTCTGGACAGCTGAAGTAAGAGCTCAGGCACAAACAGCTTGGGCCTTAACCATCACGTCCGCCTAGGAGAGAGGGTGAAGCTGTTTGCAGGAGAGCTTTTCTTTTGTGGAGGGGTTAGGAGAAGGGCTTTTTATTTTTTTGGCAAGGAGGCAGGAGTGGAAGGGGAAGCTGAAGGAAGTTTGCAATGTCTCAAGTTGTGTCCTCCTGTCCCGAGGTCTGGGATACAGCCCAGGAACTGTAGACTTCTCTGCTGCGTTTGGCCCCAACCTCCTGCTAAGGAATGACACACAAATCCTTGTTTTAAAATACCTGGGAGACTCCTCCTGTGGTGCCTGGTTCAGGGGCTTTGCTCCAGGTGTCATTTGCAGGCCTGAGGTTGCGCTTCCCAGGGCAGGGTCCTTGTGGCAGAGGCACGAGCTGACTCTCAGAGTCTGAGCAGACAGGAATATTTCTGTAGCTCTCCTGAAAGCACTGGCTGAAAGAAATTACAGAAGCATGAATTAATTGGCTGCAAGCAGTTTGTTTTCAGTGAGTCAGATACTTTCTACTATAGTGTATTTGCTCTTACTTTATCAACTTTTCTCGTCAACATCCAAACACTTAAACTGACCAAAAACTTTGCTGCTTCTTCCAAATAGTGACTCTATTGGTGAGTGAGGGCAGTGCTCTAAAGCTATCCATTGCCAATGAGCCTTTACATATCTTGAAAAATATGTCACTGAAAAGAAAAAAACTTTTTTAAAAGTACTTGGATTAAAACAACATTCTAACACCACAGCGGCCTATTTCTTAGCTGTAATTTTCCATGGATGCAGCACTACTGGATTTTTGCCATATAACTTCTGGTTACTTGTGATAGATGAGGTTTGCTGGATGCAACTTGCCATGGACCATGAGTGCATCTGGCTGTTACTGCTTCTGGCGCCCCGCGGCCATGTTGCTGCCTCAGTGGTCTAATAGTTCCCTTGTCGCTGACACCCCGCAGTGACCTGCTTCGTTACTGTTTTCCTGTGATGATCAGAAGTGGATCGAAAGCCTTTAGAGAGTTTTAAGATTGTGAGGAATTGCCCAATGTGAGCTGCAGCCAGTGCTGCCTGTCTGGGTGCTCAGGGATGAGGGAGGTGAGTGTGAGGGCCAGGGTGCGGGCGATGGCACGCACAGAGACATAAAAGCACCTCACAGTGTCCTCTCATTTTATTTTCTAACTAGTCTTGTGCTTTGTTTGCTGTTGTGGTCATTTATCTCACTGCTCCTCACTAGCCCCTCAGCACCTTCACCTTTCACAGAGCTCAGTTATGCTGTCAGAAGAGATGAAAGCTTAGAACTCTGCAATTTATTGAAAAGGGGTATGTTTAAAACAAAATTTAAAAAAAATACAGCATCTCTCTACAGTCTAAGTAGGGCTGAAAATACGCGCACTGTGATACTGGCCTGATGTTTCTTCCGCAGGAACTGCCTCCTGCCACAGACCCCCGGGCTCTTGCTTTCCTCTTGTCTCCTTTCTGGCCTCTGACCATAGCAGGACGATGTTGCATCCCCCAAATCGGTCACTGCCGAGTTTGTAAAGGTGTAAGTCCCCATGGCAAGTATTCCTGTTGTTGCCAGCTCCTGTCTGCCATTCAAGTTGAGCTAAGTCCTATTTGGGGCCGCATAGACCTCATGCACTTTATGGATGTGCCTGTGAATGAAGCCATCATCCATTACCCCTCCAAGGGCCATTTGTGGAAAAAGAAAGAAAGCTCTGACTTGGGGTCTGCGTGATTTGGGGTCTGGGCATTGCTGGTACCGGCCACTTTCTCTGCTCTGGCATTTCGTGTAAGGGGTGGCATTTTTCACTCTGAGTGGAAAGTCATACTCATTCCAGGTACTGTGGAGAGTTTCTCTGAAATGTGAAAAGTCCCACACAACATTGGCTTCCCCTCTCTGGTGGTGGCAGCTCCCCAAAATTTCCCTGTCTCTCATGCATCCAAAGTAACTTCTCCTCTGTGGTATGAAACTGATTTTAAACTATTTTCCAACTACTTGTAATGTGTCTACAGTTAATTGTCCTTTTTGTTTTGAGAGCTACCTTACTAAAATACTTGGTAACCTAGCCCTATTTCCTCAAATTCAGATTTTTAAAAGTTTTCTCTTCTTTCATTAGGAGGAAATAATGCATTTTGAAAGAATCAAATCAATGCTGGTTTGGAAGTTAGGTCCTTTTGCGTGGAAGGCCAATCAGCATTTTTATTGGCTTTTTTTCTCCATAAGTTCTATCAATTCTATTTTATTTCTACAGTTGTTTGTTCCTTCCGCTTTTTTTTTTTTTGCCTGGAAATTAATCATGCAGGAAATGATTAACCACAGTGAGCTGTCCGTCTGCCTCTGACTCAATACGTTGAAGAGGGGGTGCCTCCAAGCAGCTCAAAATGGCTGATTAGATGCAACCAATGCACTTGCAACCCAGTAGTTCGCACTGTCCATCCAGTGTTAAATGTCACGTTTCTTTTTAGCATTTGTAATGCTTCTGAAATTATTTCAGAAGTACCAAATTAAATCCGAAATGCCCAGTATTTGTGTTTCACTGAATTCAGTTTAGTGCTACTTTTGCATATTGCTCTTTGTGTTTTCCTTTGGGGAGCAAGGGGTGTTTTGCAGAATGCAATGTATACTTTCTCTCTCCTATGTCTTGTTTTTTTTAATTAAATTTGTTTTTATTATGATGTGTTGCATAGCATATTTTGATGCCATTTCTGATGGTGACTGGTAGAATAAAAGTCAGAGCTTCCTTATGCTACTCTGATCGTATGATTTACCTGGGCTTAGGTGGGCAGCTCTGGGGCACCTCGTTTGCTAAAGGTTGGGGTGGCTTTCTCAAAAGGCAGCAGATGCAGGCTGTGCACACACCCTTCTCGAGAAGGTTGCCTGTGGAGTGCGGGGAGGCTGCCTTGTCACCGGGATTGTAGCTGAGGCGGTGGCAGAGTGAGCGTGAGGACTGTGGTGGGGTGCCCGCTCCCGGCCATGGCAGCCCCGGTCGGGGCGGGAGGAAAGGGTGGTGTGCCGGGCGCTGCTGGCGCCTGCCTCGCAGCGGGAGAGCAGCTGCTGCTGCCAGCTGTGGAAATCCTTCTCTCTTGCTGACAATACAAACCTTTGTGTTTGGGGCTTCAGGGGCCAACGAAGCGGTGTACGTGTGCGGGTTGGTTACCGTAATCCTTTCAGCTGCACCACCGATGCTCATCTAGATATCACGTTTCTGTCCAGCTTTGTAAAAGCTGTGATAATTTACACTACTGCCTAGAAAATATGCAAGGACTTGTGTCCTAGGTTTCAAAGTACCAATATGCCTTCGGCCTCGATCTTTTGGAATTGATTCCTTTTCAGTGCCCTGCAGCACTGTAATATGCACTTTGGTTGTTAACAGATTTGGTAGGTAAAAGGTATTACTGTGTGAATCAGTTACTATTTCAGGTATTTTTGTAGTGTCAGCTGTTAGCAATCGAACAGAATGTCCATTTCTGAAATCCAGGTCTTTCCCACTGACCAAGAGCAAATAATGAACAGTCTATTGCTGAAGTGTAGAACAGTAACCAAAGCTTTCCCCTAACTTCCGAGTTATGCTTAACATCATAGAACATCTCTGTACTCCGCTCCAAACAGCGATCCTGCAAATTAGTGATGAACAAAGCAGCTGCAGAACTCAAGCTCAGCATTGTGCTGATTCAGCTGCTTTGCTTCTGCAACCCCAGAAGTGCTGCTCATCCCAAGGGTCAGCCCCAGCCCTGCGCTGTGGTGTATGGGCAAGCCCCCAGGTCATTGCATCTCTTCAGTACATTCTTATTCTTCCTACAGGCTTATAGTGATCAAATTTTAAAATCCAGAGAGTCTTTTTTCCTTTCTCGCTTTGACAAAAATATAGATTGTACCAAATCCAACAACCAAACAGCAAGGGTCAGAGCTTCAAAGACAGAGGTGTCATTTCTTGCTGCAAAGTTTCAGCTTGAGTTTCTAAAACGCAGCAGCAGGAGTCAGAGAGTGATGAGAGTGAAGCAGTGGTGTAACTTAATACTTTAAGCTAAAATTTTACATACTGGGATGTTTTACTGTAAGTATATGCATTATACTCAGGTTTCTGAGCCATGCCGTAGGATCTCTTTTCTGCTGGTTGCTAAAGGAAGTGCGTGCTCTAGAACGTCATGAGTAAACAATTCTGCAGGATGCTTGTATTAAACTTGAAGCCAATTCTGCCTGAGTTTGGCCTGTTACACAGAAGCTTGTCCTGCGCTTCCTCGATGCCATTTGCCAGACTCCCCTGGTAACTGCCCTGGGAGCTGTAGGGCTTGTTCAGCAGCAGCTAAGTGCTGAGCTCACCAGTGTGCAGCGGTGTACCTCATTTCCACCCCTGTCCTGCTGAGAAAGCCCTTCAGTACCAGAAGAGGTACTAGCTAGTGTGTAGCTGGTGACTACAGGTACATCAGAGGATGTTCCTCCCCCTTAGAAAACTCAAGCTTCAAGCATCACCTTGCTTCCCCATAGTCCGCACTAATTCCTTTAGAAGCTGATCTAAAACAACCCAGTTAAAAGGAAAAAAAAAAACAACAAATAGAACAGATCAGCATGCAGAAAGCAATTGTTTAACTGACAGACAGGTAGACAAGTTATGTAACTTGCAAAAATACAGCTTTTTAGAGAAAGTGCTTTCTAGTCCAGTTGACTTGCTGCATTTAGGTCTGAGCTGCCTTAAGGAATCCATTTAGAAGCCTGCTATCAAACCAGACTTTATTCTCACTGCTCCAGAAACTTTCTTGTGGCACACGAAGTGCCAAGGAGGCTCACAGCGCATTATCCAGACTGCTGTGGCCTCTTATCAAAGCAGTGCAGAGAGCAGGATTGCTCTCCTTTTAATCAGCTGAAGGAGTTAAAAGCTTGGTGAAATAGCCTAATGGCACAGTTACACTAGAGACAACTGCAGCTGTGAAAAGACTGCGTTAAGAAACAGGATGGTTGTGGTCTGCTGTAAGAAATAATTTTCCTGTTGACTATTTTTTTAAACAGGAAGCTGAAGAACAAAGCGGCATTAGTCTTGGTGCTTTTAATAGGCTTCAGATTTCAAATATTGCATTTAGGATAAGCAGATCGGGAAAAGATAGGGCTTTGTGCAGAGTTTTTTGTAACAACTCAGAGCTAGAAATATGGAAGACAGGAATAAAACTGAATTCAAGGAGAACCTCTGAACGTGAAGCTGATGCTTCTCTGGAGACTCCGTAAGATGTGCAGCAACGCAGCAGAGTGCTGATGAGAGCACACCCCGGTCTGTTTGCAGGGCTTTGCGATGGCATGTGTTTGCACAGCGCGCTACGTAGGCTTGGCTTCGCACAGTTTCTCTTTGTCAGTCAGTCTGTCCGTGCGCCAGCTTCCCCTCTGCTCTGCTCGCTCCTTTGCAGTAACCGGAAAGAGAAACCATTTCTGCAGTGCAGAATAAAAGCTGCAGGCACCAGAAACAGTGGTAGTGCCTCACGCCACTTTGAGCTCCATGCTTTTTTCTAGATAGTCAGCCAAATCTAGAGGTGATGTGTCTGGCTCCTTTGCATTCAAGTTCATAAGACTCCATTAAAGTCTCATTTCAGAAGAGCTTCCTTCTGAGGAAGGTAGCTCAGCAATTTTTTCATTTGTGTAGGTTTATAGTTGTATTCCAGTTCTTTTGAAGCATGATCATCTGATGAGATAAATCTGTAATTCTAACCATTTTTTTTCTCACATGTATCATGGATCATCTCAGAGCCATTACAGACTTTGTAGGTGGTGACTCACCTCTAACCCCCTCTGCAAATGCCATTTTGTTCCATCCAGAACATTTTCCTAATGCTCATTTAAACTGTAACGAGTACTGTACCTAGCATGAAGTTGATTTGACATACCATGCTACTACACTTCTCTTTCGTTTTATCAAAAACAGTTCAGTGATCTCAGAAAGTAAGAGCTGTGTATTGTAAAAAACTGTCCTGGAGACCTCAGCCATCAGCCTAGGATTGTCTGGAGAATAACCCTTATTCTTATTCCTGCTGCGTTTACCTGTCTGGTGCAAACATTATATAAATGATGGCAAATCACAACGCTGACTCAGGTGAATGGCAAGAGCAAAGCACATGATGAAATGCCAGCGCACCATTAGAAAAGCCCCGGAGCCTCTGATAGGCTCAGTTCCAGCGAGCAGTGTGCCAGAATGCCACTAAAAGCCCTTGTAACTTGAAAAAAAAATTCTCAATGCTTGTCTTTTTTTTTGTTTTGTTTTGGTTTTGGTCTCATTTAATATTTTTCTTGCAATGAAGTTCTACATCTCTGGTGTGACCTTTCTAGGATTGCCCTAGGTTGGAATTTCTACTTGGGGTGGGGAAAAGTGGGAGCCTGGTCGCCAGCAGGGAAGCTTGGGGAAGGCTGAGCTTTGGCAGCTAAGCTTTTCCTTCTGCAGCAGCCTGCGGCTGAGAGGCCGGCCTCTGGGAAAGTGCACAGAGCCTGACTGTGTGTGCTGCTCCTGAGGAGGAAGGTGCATTTAGAGATGATGATGGAGCTTGGAGTCTTCAGAGCAAACAGGGAGAAAAGAAGCGTGAGTCTCTCCTAGAGCATTGCTGTTCCACCTTACCCATAATAGTGTGTGTGTGGAGGCAGGGGGGATCTTCTGGGCGGTCTAAGGGCTTTGAAATACTCTTTTGGAGTATGATCTTAAAGAGATGATACCATCTTGAAGTAAGAATTGATAGTATAGCTACGGCATTATCCTGAAGTATATCCAAAGGTACAAGATTGTTAGCTTACACAGAGTCGTTTTGCTATTGCATTTTTGTGCCTCGCCATAGCAATGCATGGGTTGTGTCTGGGTGCAAAAGTGGATTTGTGTGTCTCTTAAATTTGTATGGCAAAGGGGATCATGTAGGGAGCCCCCATTTAAGAATGCAGATGATTTCCATAAAATGAAACATGAAGTGCTTTTTACAGATTATTTAGATTTAGAAAATGTAGCAGATAAACCCGTTAGCTGCAAGGATGTTTTTTAGCTGAGTAGGAATTTATTTATTCAGATTTATTAATCTCCACACCTCGTGTGTTTGTGTTCTGCTATGCAGGTTTCTAAGGAAGACCAGAGAGAGTTCAGCCTTCCATCATGCCCGTGCCTCCCCCTCCAGCTCCCCCTCCGCCCCCAACACTGGCCTTGGTAAGTTCTACAGGAGGTAAATGTACCGTATACGCCGTCCTCTGTTGCTGCTTGTCATATGGAACGGGAGGACGTCCAGAGACATTGAGCTGTGGACAAAGGTTATGCATCATATTTGGAGAAAGCCCTCCAATGTTTTGCTTATGGTTGATGATTGATCCTACAAGAGAGACCATCATTCCTAGTCCCTTCCAGCGCCCCTATGGATGTCAGTAGCCACATTGACTCTCCATCCTCCTCTTCCTCCCACACCGATGGTTTGATCCAGTGTGGGGCTCCTGAGTGGAGAGGCATGGTTCTTCAACAGCTTGTCTAAGTCAGGGGAACTGAAGTCTTTCTCCTTGCCTTTCTCCAGCCACATACTCCCACCTTTGTCCTTGTTCTACTGTAGTATTTACGTGACCCAGATGGAAAAAAATCAATCCTATCGCTTAAGTTTGGTAAGGATAGTTCTTAACCAACGTAGCTCCCTCAGTCAGCCTGTAGTATCAGAGCACAGGACCCACTGCACTTAAGCTGACTGAAGCTGGAATAGAGCTTGTGCTGTGTTTGCCCTCCAAGAATCAGTCACCTCACTGACAAGAAGGAAAAAGCTTCTTGAAATGCCATTGGAAAATACTCAGATGTTTTCGTGGCAAAACGCTCGCTGATTACACAGATGGGCTGCGCTGTGCCGCTGAAAAGTCCTTCCCTTGTTTTCCACCACAAGCAAGATACGGACTCTGTGCTTGGTCCCTCTGGGACAACTCTCAGTACCTTTCAGAAAATTTCCCTAACACTGGTCTGGTAAGTTAGGAAGCTTTTCAGGAACCACCATTTTCTAGAAGAAACAACCATATATACACGCGTGTGTGTGCATGTATCTGTATGTTTTGGGGGTTTTGTGCTTATTCCCTGAAAAACTGTGTCACCAAAACATAAATTGAAAAGAAAGGACCATTGAGACAAAACTCATGAATCTAAAGATTTTTATTGGGTCTCTTTGAAGAGGTCTGTGTTGTTGAAGTGGTGATTGTCATTTTAAAATATTCCTGTCAAAACTAAAATAGTAGATAAAACTCCATCTTTCTTCTGATTTATCCAGAATTTGTGTATTATTTATACAGCTTCCAGGAATATCCATCTTTTTGTGTAATCTGATTATGTGTGTACTCTGTTCTTGTTCAGTATTCAAAACTGCAATTTGCCACAGATGTGCTTTGGCTTTAAAAAATCAGAGACTCTAAATCTTGAGTTAGAAAAAATGTGAATTCACATAGAGGTGTTCTCTTTCCAGCGAATAGCGTGGGTTAGAATAGCAGCAGCGTTTGGAGCCTTGAGTCAGTAACAAGGCCAGCTACCTATAGCATCACTCACAAAGCCAGACATGGCATGCTACCCCCTCCAGTGCTGTTAAAACAGAAATTGAGGTCTCAAATAACTACCATATTTAAGCAGAAACTTTGTAGCTAGAAGTTGATTTTGTGTCCTCATTTTTCGTTTTCTTTTTCAGGCAAATACTGAAAAGCCATCCCTAAGCAGGTCAGAACAAGCAGGGCGAAATGCTCTATTATCTGATATTACCAAAGGGAAAAAGCTAAAGAAGACTGTTACTAATGACAGAAGTGCTCCAATTCTAGACAGTAAGTACGATTCTGCATGTTGGAGTTTCTGGATGCTTGAATATCTGAATGAAGAAAATATTTTGTATCTCATGAGAGAAGAAGGTAAAATGCTAGAAGTTTGCATGCATAAAAATAAATTCTGTTCATCATGGATTAAGTCAGCTGAGAAATCAAGTACTGCTTATGAAATGAGAGTGTTAATTTGTCTGCTTACTCTTATAAAGCAGGTCATTTTCTCATTTGCTTAAATCAGAAAACTGTGCAAACCCTGCTGGAGCTCTCCTGGGGAGCTGCAGCAGATCAGGCACACAAAACCCCTGTCAGGATTGACAACAGAGAATAATGTGGAATTTCAGCCTCTACTTTTGCATAAACAGTATAAAAATGAAGGCACCCCTGACACACCACCATTGGCTTGTTCATGGCCCCAACACCACTTAGAGCAAACCCAGAGCCAGGAGCCCCAGCCCCAGCTGTGTGTCACTCCGCTGCACGCAGTTTTGCCACTCCTGGGTGTTACACTCAGGGGTGTTACCTTTTTGGCTGAGGCCTGTTGCTCAGCCCACCCAGCAGTGCTCTGGCACAAGGCAGCAGCTCCGCTTACCTGAATGGAGACAAGGTCTCCATCCAGCGCTGCTGTGTCGCACTGCACATCTCAGCAGGTGCTGAGAGGAGGCTGGAAAAGCCTGTGTAGCAAAAATATTGGGAAGAGAGAACAGAAACAGAAGAGCGAGGAACACAGGCCTGCTACATCAGGAACAGGGTTTATTGCCTAGGAAGAGAAGACACTTCTACAGACTGATTAGAAAATGTGATACAACTCAGTCCAGGTCTGGCCGTGCAAGTAAAGACTAGACTGATAGGTAGATGATGAGGAAAGAAGGAAATGCCCAAAGGAGTGTGAACAAATAATAGTAATCATAATAAAAGATGCAGTTCTGCAGTCAGCCACGTACTTAGGGTTTTTAAACACTTGAGTATTATCTCTGAAAGCAGTTACACGTTCTAGCTATTGGAATGAGCTGAAGAAGAGTATTAATGGGAGAGAGTAAACAGTAAGGGTAAAATGATGCAGCCCATTATCCTGTTTACATGAATTAACAAATCATGATGAAAGACTACTACAGCATAGTAGCAGCATTTCTCCAGAGGTTCACACCCTCTGTGAGTAAGAGCTGAACTGAGCTAACAGGCTTAATGAAAGGGAAGGACAATGTGAACACACGAACACATTCTTCCTTTTTTTTTTTCCTCAGAGTGGGATTATTGGAAGTGGTTTTCCAGACTTTAATTACTTTAAAGTCAGTGAAATTTTTACCCACCCAAAGCTGTGGATATTGAGATGCCAAGAAATTAAGCAATTGATCCTCAGCCACGTAGCCCGCATCTGAGAGCTGATTTACACAGATACCCCAACCTGTGGGCCTGCTCATTTTGCAGTGATGCTCTGAATAGGGCTCTTCCCTATATTTGTAGTTGGGGAAACATTTTCATTTTACTTTTTGCATCTCAGTGTTGTCACAGCAGAAATACTGACATTGAGAAACGGGAGAGGTAGGGGGAGTCTGATAAAATAATTTTTGCCTGCTGAAAAAATTAGCAGCTAATGATCCTGCCACTGTATTTTTTGACCTACAGGAACATAATTAGGAATAAAAACTCTTTCCCTACTAGGCTTTGTTTAAATAAGTAGATATGTTGTATCATCAATAGGGACAGAGTTCTGTGCATTCCCAGAAGTGATCACCAGAGACACCACCAAGAGGAAGGGCACCTCTGTCTTCCTCCTTTCCTCCTCATTTCTCTTGAGATTGCCCTGTCTCTCAGTTTGCCTTATGGAGAAGTGGAGGGGAAGGATAAGAGAGCAAAGGAATGGAAAGTAGTTACAAAGATGCTAAGAAAGACAACATGATGTTCTCAGAGGTCCCCTTCATGCTCAGTTCCAAATTCTCCATAGAAACTCTTTTTCCACTTTCCAGTCCAGAGCAGGCTAAAGGAAAAGGATGGCTTAATGAAACATAGTGGCTATGTTCAGTGCACCACCTCTTGCATGGTGCAATAGTGGTGGTGATTGTAGCTCTGATGATCCAACCTGCACAAGAACTTGTCTGTTTTGAGAGCTTGTCCATTTTTACCTAGTTACAAGCATTGTTCTGATGAAAGAGATGACTTTGCAGGATCAGTCTCGCTTCTCTGCCTGATATGGGATTTTTTTTTTTTCCCCACAGAACCCAAAGGACCTAGTGGAGGTGGAGGCGGTGGCTTTGGAGGTGGCGGCAGTGGCAGCAGCGGGAGTTTTGGTGGTGGTGGCGGCGGCGGCAGCTTCGGTGGAGGTGGACCACCTGGCCTTGGAGGCCTTTTTCAAGCAGGAATGCCAAAGCTCAGATCTGCTGCGAGTCGAGATGCCGGTAAGAAAGACCTTGCAGTTCCAGAGTCGCAAAGTAAATGACATTGCTTAAAACCTTCATAGTACTGCAATAAATCATCTGCCGGGAATTTAAAAAGTCTTCAAATATCTTAGGTTCTTAGGAAATGTAATTTTTAGCTTGAATCTTGTTTTGTTCTTGATGCTAGGTTTTGTGAGGGAGAAATGAGACTCCTCTTTCTACCCCTCCTTATTATTGATGAAAACTAAAGATCTCAGCAATGTTGAATTGCTACCTGCAAAGCACAGTCAGGCAGACTAGATCCTGCCTTAGCCGTGGGCGTGCAGGACCAGAGGGGAGCATGAGAGGATTCCAGGTTAATTCTCCTTTGGGCACCAGGAAAAAGGATCTACTTTCCAAGTGGAAAATACATCTGCGTCAGCTGCACAACAGCATGATTTACCACTTAGGGAGTGCATGAGGCATCCCAGCTGCCTGCTGTGCACACTGCAGTTCGAGGCTTGTCTGGGGCATACTCGGTATTCTTCTGGCTGACAAAATAGCTGCCCCAAGCCTTGTGTCCCTTGAAGTAAAGGAAATCTGAGGCTAGTGAGTTTTGTACAGTTAAGGCCATAGGATTTCATGTCTGTGGAAGAAGAACTGGGCAATGGGGGTTGTAGGGTACTATGAACTTTACGTATTTTATAGACTAACAATTTTTCAGCACATATGCTCAAAACAGTCTCTCAGAGCTGGTATTTTCTATTGTGTCACAGTCTATTTTGGGAACTTGTATTAATACAAAAGTTCCTGGCACCACAAAACAGTACTACTTCAACTGCAAGGCTGGCTGCTTTCTTCCCGACACATTCCAGTACATCCTTAGGTAAAAGCTACTAGAAAAGGCTGAAAAGAGCCTTTTGCCAGACTGTAGAAATATCACTTAAAAGCTAAGAATTCTTTGCTTTCCGGTTGATGGTATCAAACACCTATTTGTCACCATTCCTTCCCTCCCTGTGTCACTTCTCGCAGCATTGAGGGCTGCATCAGTTGCGTTACCTCAGGGCCACTTCGGTCTCTCACAGGTCGTCCCTCATGAGCATTACCCGAATGCCACCCGCTTCTCTGGAGCGGTTCCCCAGCGCTATCAAAGCTGCCGCTCGGTGTTCCTGGGTGCCGAGCCCCGAAGGTTTGCGTGCCCCGTGCCGGGGATGGCTCCCTTCGCGTTCACAGCGCCCTTAGACGGCGCAGCTCCTTACGAAGCCGTCGGGCCAAGCCCCTGTCCGACGGATGCTGATGCCCTCTCCTGTGTCCGCAGATGCCGGAGGAGGCCGCCCGCCCGCCCTGCCGCCCGGAGGCCGCTCCGCAGCCGCCAAGCCCTTCTCTCCGCCGAGCGGCCCG
>VWZK01006527.1:59103-121018 GCA_013396935.1 Baryphthengus martii | reverse complement strand
GCGACGAGATGCCGCGGCTGCCCCAGAGGAACATCTCGCTGGGGTCCTCCTCGGCGCCCGGTGGCGGGGGCGGCCGCTCCGGACCCCTGCCCCCTCCGCCCAGCGAAAGGCCCCCGCCGCCCATCAGAGACCCCCCCAGCCGATCAGGTAGGGAGCCGGGGGATGAAGGTCCTGAACTCGGGGAGGGTTGAGCAGCTGGGTGCGGTGGGATGAGGCGACGCTTCTTTATGGCAAAGGGACGTTTTGGGGTTGGCCGTGCTCCCCGGAGCGTAACCCAAAATCGTCAGCAGCCCTGCCCTGGGAGAGCTGTGCAAGTGCTTCACCCGCTGTGGCCCGGGAGGAGCCCCATCGGGTCACTGCAGCAGCGGGGTCCCTCGCTCTCCCACTGTGGTGCCCAGGGAGCATCTCCTTCCCCGCTGGCACACCCACCGTGCATGGTCGACAAAGGGCGCTGCTGGGCACAGGGATTCTGCAGTTGGAAATGGAGGTTTATGGGCATCATGGAGGCTTAAGGAAAGGCACTGTGCATCACCAGCCTGCTCACGTGTACTTCTGCAGATCTCAGCAACTCTCGTTGCAATTACTGTAATTAAAAAGGGTTGGAAACAGGGGATTCCCCCATCGTGTTCTTTGTTGCAAAGGAGCTGGTTTATCTTGCTTCTGATAGGTGACATTTGCCCTCCTGAGTCAACCAGCGTGAGTTCAGGGTGGCATTCTTGTGAATGGAGGTTTGCAGAACCACACCTCCTACGTGTTGGGACACACGAACGCTTGCAGCCAAATACAAATTATTTTAATAAAAGACCAGGCTAACAGTTGTTAAATATAATGGCAGTGGTTGCAGCGTGCCTGTTGTTCCTTACCGTATGCAGGTTTGAAATGAGACTAAAAATGGAATTGTCTCTGAGTTATTTCATAATATACTTTGTCCTCTATGACAACTATTGTTTGTAACTTTCAAGAATTGCATATCGTAGGCACAAACAGCCAGGCCCTGTAACATTGGGAAGGCGGAAGCATTGCGCAGAAGGCAACACTGGGAAGCTCACAGAGTTGCTTTTCATTTCATCCTTTGGAATAACAATCTGGAATCATCTCCAACCTGCCCAGTCCTCAGCAATAGATACGTATGTCACGGGAACTACCACAGACGAGAGCAATCCCTGTTACTTGCCGGCTCCTTGAACCAGCCCGGATCTCCTCTAGCAGAGCAGCTGCAGCAGCCATGCAGCTACAGAAAATACTGGCCCTGAAATCGTGCTCTGTGGAGCTGGTTGCAAGCCCAAAGGATGGCACAAAGCCAGGGCAGCCTGCAGTCAATAAATCAGAGAAATCTTGTCACGTTTCACTGGCAGCACGGATCAAAGTTGCAGAGAGCATCTGCGATTATTCAGACACTTCCAAGAGCTTGTTCCGTGATGGCCTTTGCTTCCACCGGTGCTTTCCTGGTTGGCTCTTTTCTGAGGCAGTTGGTTTTAGCAAATCTGCACAACCTTTCTGCTGGCTTAATAAGTAGAAGGAAGTTGTAGCAATAAATTATAAGTGTAAATACTGGTATTCTGCAGCAGTTCAATATAGATAGTGGGGTTTAGGTAGGTTTAGAGACAGAGCAAGCAAAACTGCTCTCAAAGTTACCAAAGGTTTCTCATTCTTACAGAAAATTCCCTGAAGGCAAACTTTAGTAAACTGCAAAAAAAAGAAGAGGATGGGGGAAAAGACCAAAAAAGAAGAAACAAACCCCACAAAGTACAGCGTGTTTCTCAATGCATGTTTCAATGCTTGTTGCTGGAGGCACAATTATCTGCTGCTCTCTTTTCCAAAATGCACGTCTGTAGCCAGATTTCATCAGGACAAGGAAGCATTTCATAAAAATGAACATAATTGTCAGTTGCCCAACTGTGCCAAACAGAGGTAGCGAGACCTTTGAACACACATAGCCCTCCACACCCTCTGCTTCATCTCCCCGTGTCCTAACCATGGGTATCTCTCTCCATGGCAGCAGCAGCTTTCTTGCCTTTACTTACCAGCTCCTCTTGGAGAAGCAGCCTTCCCCTGCCCTCAGGACAGCCCTGGTCCTGTGTTACGTGCCCTGTGCCTTCATATTTGACCTGTTGCATCACCATGCCAGTTACTCGGATACACAGACAGTGGGAATGCCAGTCTATGTGTGAGGTCTGTTTCCAGTTTAGCAGGAGGTGGAAATGTTCCAACTACCAAAAAACCTGGCATGCAGCTCATGTGTTTACAAATGAGTGAGCTGCTGCCATGCCGTTTCACACTGCAGTTCCTGGGCTGTGCACCACCGCAGGCCCTGGCTGTGACACCCAGAGAGGACCACCCCTATGGACAAAGAGCCTCTGAGAGAAGCAAAGCTCTTCTGCCACATGTCCTCTTGCCTTCCAGTGGTACATGGAAAGGAAATGGGCTATGGTTTGGACTTCCACAGCACCCTGAATTCCAGCTGTAACTCCTGCTCGTTGTGGCCAGTGTAATTCAGAGTGCTTTAAAAGTGACTTCAAGGACCAGAACCTCTACGGAGGCTTCTGTAGCTGAGGGAAAGGGGAACATGAGCACTGAGATGTATTTATACTTAGATAAATCTTGCTTCCCTGAACTCTGCTCTTCAAATCAGCACCAACTTCCTGGAGAATCAGGGAAGTGGGTAGTGAAGGTGATTCCCCCTCATGGCATTGGGTCCCAAGCCAGTTGGTTAGCGGGAGGCCATGGGACGCAGGCAGCAGCTTATCGCCGGCAAAACAACCCCTGGTGCAAACTACATGTGTGTGCTTGCCTCTTGTCTTGCTCCAGGCCCTCTCCCACCACCTCCTCCCATAAGCAGGAATGGAAGCACTTCAAGGGCTTTGCCTGCCACTCCTCAGCTGCCCTCCCGGGCAGGGTTGGACAACCAGAGAGGTGGACCACGACCACCGCTTCCCCCTGACCGGCCGGGCTCAGTAGCACCACCACCACCACCGCCACCTTCATCAGCCGTCAGAAATGGCTTCCAGGATCCTGATGGTAAGACATCCTCCCAGTTGTTTGCCTTTGATAGAGACTGTGTAGCAGCTTTTGGCCTTAATACATCAAAAAAACGTTTGGGATAGAGGGTTTGTTTCTCGTGCAGACCTTTGATTTCTGACCGACAGAGGTGTCGTTTGGGTCTCGATTAACTTTGCTAAGTAAGAATGAAGTAAATGTGCCATACATAGAGCAGAACTGCAAAGCAGTCAATGCAATCTCCAAAATAACCCTTTGAAAAATAACCTGAAAAAAGAGAAAAGTATTCACTGTGCTTTGCTTTGCTGCAATACAGGAATAAGGCCTACGGGGATTGTTCTGACTCTAATACGAATTCAAACCATAACTACATTAAGACTCTTCAGAAGTCAGAATGATAACTCAAAAGCTGAAAAACAGATGAGGGAAGAGATTGTCGGAACATTGCTTAAAATGTTGAGTATCTCTCTTTTTGGTAGCGTTTATTGAAAAGGTGATGTCCAAGATTGCTGCATTTTAGATTCATTGTGCTTTTCTTTTTAATTGTTTTCAATTTGCAAAGGATAGATAAAGCTTCCAGCTAATTATGGAAGGCCAAAATTGGTATTTCTGATATTCGTAAGCTTAGAAAAAGCAAGCAGAAAACAAAACTGTAACTCATGCTTTTGAAGCATCTTCACACATCAGATAAGGCAGGTGGGTCACAGGCACATTTTTTCCTCCACAAGTCATTTGCGGGGTTCAGAACCCGCAGCTCCTTTACGCACTGGTTTCTAGTTGCAACAATTGGGAGTAAACATAGAAAAACTGGATCGTAGCAAATAACCACATGTGCATCTGCTGGGCAAAACTTACTCAGCTGTTCATTGCATTATGCAATAAAATATAACAATATTGCGAGAAAGTTACGGTTGCAAAGTCCTGAAGCAACCAAGTGAAGAAATGGCAGAGTTTAAGATAGCCCACACTTAACTTCCTGGGCCTCAAAATTCAAGTGCAGAATAGAGCTCTCTAAATGTTTCCTATTATTTCAATGAAGAAACTGATCACCTTGCCTTATTCTTTAGAATTCTCTGGACTCAGTAGGTACATCAGTAGGGACCCTGTAGTCTCAAGATGTGTAGTGTCAACTGATGTATTTTCATATTTTTGACACTAGCTACATACACGTTTCTCTGTCGTCATCGTTTGTATCATAATGGTCCCAAATTTTCTTTGTCCTTTATGAAAATTATGAAAGAACTGCTTATAGGTCAGTGTGCTTTTAATGATGCTTTTGAGCTTTGTCTATCAGCAAAGTATGAATATCAGAAAATTCTATACCCAGGAACAAAATACTGTTCTGAAGTAGGAGACACTGTGCATTTCTGGTAACGTGTATGTGTACACGTGTGCATGTTAAAAAAGCAGATCAGTTATAAATGGAAGGGAATATAGCACTTCTTTCAGTGGAATTGTGGCCATTTTCCAGACCTGTGGTTTTGCATTAAATTGGCTAAGTGATCAGTTGAAGTTAATTTTCATTCCTGAACTAACCTAAAACATCTTCTTCCTTGACTTTCCAATATGACACTAGTTCAATACTCAGTTGTGTAAGCATTTTGTAGTATAAAACATGTATTAAGCATGATATTAATGTCAATTTATTTTCCTGAAGCTGAAAACTAATGAGTAAATTGTATGAATTTTTTTTTCAGATGAATGGGAAAGCAGATTTTCTTTTCATCCTATATCTGATTTGCCACCTCCAGAGCCATATGTACCCATGAACAGAAGTTATCCCAGTAAACTAGCAAGAAGTGAAAGTAGAGGTAAGTTTGTTCCACCTCTGCTGTTGGAATTTCAGCATATCATCCTAAAAACAATGTGGATGGGGAAGAGATTGGATGCTGAGCTTTCAAAACTTCTCAGACTAACGGCCTGGTCACCCTTCCCCACTGCACAGAAAAAGCTAAATGCAGGTTCACAGGCAGAAGCCCTCTTAAACTTGTATTTATGTTGGGGAATTGTTTGGGTTTTTAGTTGGAAAATGTATTGTTAGAGACCACCTCTGTTATTATAGTCGGCCCTTCTGCTACAGGCAGCCAGAACCACAAACTCCCCCAGGACTCCCTCGTCATTTCCCATCTAAATTCATGCACGGCTCATTTATTCCTGTGCCAATATCATCCGTGAGTTTAGTTATCTTCCTCCTTGGTGAGTTAAACTCCTAATATTTTTTAAGACAACAGTCATATCCTCCTCTCAGCTTTTGTTTTGCTGCGCTGATAAAATTGGGATACACTAAGCTCTGCTTCCAAGCTGTGTTCCCTGATCAGGAGGGTTTCTTCCATGTACCCTTCAGTTTGATTTTGTCTTTTCCAATCAGCATTACATGCTGTTCAGTTCAGGTCTCAACCATGTCTTCTACAGCAGCCTAAGTGCTTCCTATCTTCATTAGTGGTATTTTGCCTGATACACCCAAGGATCAATTTACTTCTTTCACAACTGGTGACATCGGTGGCTCATAGTTATCCTGTAACCATCTGTACACTCAGATGTTTCTCACTCCTGTTTCCAAATGATGAGGTTTTGGTTTGAAGCAGAAATTCCTGTTAGTCTCTGACCCTTCGCTTTGCCCTGTTAGTTTTCATCCCATTTGTATTGCTCCACAAAGAAAGGCTTCTTATGTTTCCTTTCATGAGTTTTCAATACAAATCTTCATATAGGGAAAAGCATGAAGAGCTTTGTAATGTTACTGTATTCAGAGCTTGTCATTTTCATTGAAATTTGCTTGTGTTGCAAGTAGCACTGAGAAGGTTTGTGTTCACATAAAATAGTAGGGCTAACAAGAGCTATCAGTCTGTTTTGAGGAGACAAGGGACTAAAATACATATGCCTTCCAGACATTTGGAGATAGTGTTAGTTAAAAACTTTCTTTTACACTATTTGAAGTTCTGATGATGTTGAATAAACTAACCAGAAACTGGTTTTTTTTTAGTAAAATGGCTCAGCAGGAAAATGAGTAGATCTTAACCAGATACTAATTAATAGCCTGGATGCAAACTCCCAGTTTAAAAAAAACAGGAGGTGTAACACAGAAAACTCTCTTTCTCTTTCAGGTGGCTCTGGCCGAAAAGAAAGAGGTGCCCCCCCTCTTCCACCTATACCAAGGTGAAATGGGTTCTGGCCCATCTTTGGGCAACGTCTGTTCTCAAGTTTCCTTCGAGTCAGCTCTCCTGTCCACATCATTGGAAAGTTGTCTGTTTTGCTTGTTTCCACTTTTGGCTTGTCAGCTGGAACAAACTTCAGTCTCTATTACAGAAGTAATAGATGCAGCTTATGAACTATAGTTGCTCAAAGCTATAAATTTTATTTGCTTATACTGCAGGCTGTCATGAAAGGCAATTTGTGGACCATACGTGCATCATGCTTACCGTGACCAGCCCTGGCCCCTTGAGAGCTCAACAGGAGGTCTGGCTTTGAATTTATTAAGAGCTGGAACAAAGCTGTTTCATTCACTTTGGGTACAGTGGCTGTAATATTGGAATGGTAAAGTACAATCTATTTTCTGTTCAAAAAAACAGTTGCTGGGGAAAACTGTGTAGCCAAGAGTCCCCTGGATCCTTCTTTGCATGCCTAAGTTGGCCTATCTGCTTCTGCAAGCCATGGATCTACTACATGGCGACCAAGAGTTCATCTTAAACCTTTTCACTTCAGCTTAGCCAAGCAAATCTTATTTTAAGCAATAGATAGCACATCCTGTCCCCAGGATGGGAGTATGTCTGGCCTTGTTTTTATCTGTGGAGAATCTTCCAAAGAAAAGCACAAGTGAAGAATTCATCAGTATAAAAATACCGTGGTTTTTTTATTCCTCTTTCCTTGCTTTTTAATAGTGTTACACTTTTAGCCACCTAATTCTTTCCTACTCTGATGTGGACCAACCCACAGTCCTGAGTTATTGTGATGCCCTCTACCTGAGACTACATGCAGAGTCCTCAGGAAGTAGTCTTGGTGCACATGCAGCAATTAACTGTTGTTGCAGGCTCCTTCTGTAAAGCATCACTAACACCAGTGCTCCACAGACTACTTTTCAGTTGTTTCTTTGGTACAATTAAATGATGGGGTTTGAGTTAAAAAGCTTCCTGGGGCTTAGGTCAACAAGCCTCAGAGAGATTGTATTTGACTTGTGTTACAGAAGAGCAGCTGAGGTCAAAAATGTGTGTAAATGAAAGCCCTTTGATGTAGTGAAGGTGGTCTGGAGTTTTTGCGTTCAAGTGGGAGCATCAGCTCCAAAATCTGCTCTCTGCACTAGTTCAAGAGAAATGGGAAGATCTGGCCTTCTGAGTTTGCCATGAAGCCTGTCCTTTCAAACTTGCTGAAAGGAGTCTCCACAGAGAGCTTACATTAATAGCAGAGAGAGTAAAATATGCTAACATTGTGACAATTGGTTAATAGGTTTAACAGCTTTTCAGTTTTGTACATGGGGAAAAAGTTAGTTGTATGAGTGCATTTTGCAAATAGATCTAAATGCATATGAAATGCCTCCGTAAATTAGAGGAAGAGTGTAATTCTGGGTTTGAAATATTGCTGAATGATAGGTCTTTCTTAAGTAGACTTTTGAAGATTAGTTCTGAAAAATTTCTCCTCTGTCTCCTCAACATTTCATGTTTCTTCAGTGTACTTCGTGGGATCCCTCCCAGGGCTGTATCAGCAGCCATACTTCACAGGGTGTTGCTAAAAACTGAAAAAAAAAGAAAAAAAAAGGAAAACTAAAACTAGTCATGGAGGTTAAGAAAATGTTTCTCTAGCATGGGAGATGTGATCCTAAGTGCGCTCTGCAGCTAGAATGAGGTCAGTCTTTGAAAATGTAGGGAATTTAGCCAAAGAGGATCTGGACCCCACTGAATTGTTTTTGTATAGGGCTTTTTGCTCTGTCAGAGGGTGTGGGCGGGCAGATCCCCTTTCTGCCCCACAGCCTGGACAGTCACAGTAAAGGGGATGAGATGGAATTGGATGTGGCCAGATCAAATTTAATTTGGCCTTTTCAATGTTTGTTTACAAAATCTTGTTAGCTGTGATAGCATTTGATTATGTACCTTTTTTTTTTTTTTTTTTACATTTCTTTTATATCTAATGGCCTATTTTGAGTTACTATTTATGGTCTTGAACCTGCAATTAAATGCGCAGGCGCAGGGATGTATCTACATCTAATTGCAGGATCGTGGCTGTAAGAGTTTCTTAAACAGGTGTTAGTGAGACCTCCACGTGACAGGTGCACCTTGGGATCAAACCTAGCTCAATACTGAATCTGTGTATGTATTTTATGGATGTCATTTAAACAAAGTGCCTGTCTCTTTGAGATATTATTATGTGAATAGAAGTCCAAATAAGATTTTTAGAATAATAACTTAAAGGATAAATTATCGTATTCATGTTTTTAAACTGAAGCACTTACAACTTCCTTAGGAACAACATTTTGAATTTAAGAATACAGTATTTTCAGTACCTTGACCTGCCAAATCCTTATTAATATCCAGACAGCTATGCAGCCAAAAAAAACCCCAAACCAGCAAAAAAACCCCTCTAGAAATTGTACCTTTTTTGTAACTTACCTGCTCCCAGAATGACTGTTTTACTTAAGTCAATAGAAATGCTACACATAGTTCTGCCAACTCTCTGCATCATTTAAAATGTCCTGTATTTGATCTTTTGTGCAAGGTTTTCTGACCAGAAATTCTAGACCACTACCAAAGACTTGGCAAACCAGCTTCAGTCCCACTTTAAAATGTGCTGTGTAAAAGGCTCTCAGTCACCAATCCAAGAAACCTGAGCTGCTTGGGTTTTAGCACTTCTTTGTACTACAGAAACCTCTTCAGAATGGATGTTTGGCATATATGTAAAATAGCTTAACAGTGCAGAAAGAGGTGAGGTTTTTTCACCTGACAACAACTTTACTGTTTATATCTTTAGCTATGGAAGTCCCTTGATATATTCCAGAACAATGCAGCATTTTATCATTCAATTTATTGCTTTGTGTATCAGTACCTATTTACAGTATGATCAGTATTAAAGTATTTATTTCACTATGAAATGTTAAAAAAGAAGAATATGAAACAGATTGAATCAGTGGTGCCTTATGACTTTTTTAGTCAACTTTTTCATGTCTCACTAGAAAAAAATTACTAGGCGTCGCTCTCCTCCAAGTGCTAATGTAAATAGTGCTGGCAGGAGCATTATACAGGGCCTGAGCCAAGTCCTGCTGTTGTAATGTGCTCGATCTGCTAACTTCAGATTGAGCTCAGTGTATGGAGAGACTATTGAGTCAGTCTTTAGGTGAGGTGTAAGTAGGCACTGGTTAGCCTCACAATCAATTGTTGGTATTGCTCTGGAAATTTAACCCTTTCCCGAAACCAGTGTCTCACACTGCTGTCCATACAGCCCAGCTGACTTCAGTGTGGTTCCATAGGTTATTAGAAGACTCAATTTGATTCACTGCTTGCATATAAGATTTATTTGGTTTGTTTCGATGGCACTGTATTATAAACCTTCACACCTCAAACTCTCTTTTTATGTCCTCACTAAGGCTCGCATTGTGTGACAACGTCATGGATGTTCATTTTTCAGTAAATAAAAGGGAAATAACTTTCGTACCATGTGACAATAATTTCTGCTCAGTATTTTTGGAAGAAAAGCACATTTTATGTTTTGACTTTCTGCAGCAGCCATCGGGAGAAGAGGTCACTGATTAATGTTCAGAGTTGTTAAAGGAAACTCAGCTTGTAATTCAGGAAGCATATATCTCTGTAAATGAACTACTTCTTAAGTAAGGTCACAAAGTTCTTGTTTAGAAGCCCACGTATTTCCCAACACTAAAAGAATCAAGAATGATTTTTTAATTTTTTTTCTCTGCCAGACTGAACTGTTAAAGATATTCCATAAATTATCATTTAAAAAACTGGACGGTAGTTTCTCCTTGCAGCAACAACTGTTTACATGTCACTTGTAGAAATAGGTCTCTATTGGAGCAGAGGATGAGGGAACTAAGCTGCTATCGTGCTTCATGTATATTGTAACACAATCGTTTTGTTTGCAGAAGGATGGAAATAGAAAGGGTACTTTTTGCCTTGGAAGCAAAAGAATGGAGTTGAATGATCAAACTGGGATTACTTCAAGTAGAATGTCAAATGTCAAGAGACTCAGAGGGAGCCCCTCTGCCACAGGACCCTGGAAAGAGGAAGATTTGTTCAAGGAAATTAAAACCAATTGGCTGAATGTTGCTATCGATACTGGAGCACAGATTACGACATACAATGCACGTGTACGTAGTACCACGTCACAATAGTGTGGACACTGTTGCCTCACAGTCAGGTGCAAACAACCTGTTATGGCGGTACATTGACTCTGTATAACGTATATTGTATGAACTTTAATCTTTCAAACATGATTCACCAGAAAAGGAGAATCTCTTTGCTAAGATAACTGGGAACACATTAAGTGTAGGTCATGGAATGGTTCTTCATGTACATTGGGTGAAAACAGGGGTCTTGTAGTCTGTAAGGTGGAAGTGTCTGGGCCATTCAATTAAAACGTAAACCTGGAGCATTGGTAAAAAAGGGGGTATTGGAGTTACTCAGCAGAAGCAGGGCACAAGTATAGATTGTCAGTGAGGCTGCAGCAGGTAGGTAGGCAGAGTAAAAGAAAAAAAAAGGAAACCGCATGTCTTAAAAAGGGAGTAACCCGTCAGGATGTTGCCATTTTGAAATACAGCTTGTCTGTGATAAACGTTCTTTAGTGTAAACTAATGCATGCAAAGGAAGACCTCTACATTTTGACTTCCAAAGACACACAAGACTATGAAAGAGAGAGAAACTTAAAACATAGGCTGAGCAGAAAGTTAACATTTTTTATCGGATGCTTAAAGTTTGAGCTTTTTGTAAAACATTCATCTAGTTCTGTGAATAGTTTTTTGCTTAACGTTTATTTTGTATGTGATTTTGTTCTTATTTTTCTGTCCTATGCCAAATAAATTTTCCTTTTATTTAATTGGTGGTGGAGACTGTTACATTGAGAACAACCACAGTTGTTTCCTTGACAGGAAAACACGTCAGCTTTAGCAGGATTGTAACAGTGAGCCTGGCGGGAGCTGGGATGGCTTGTTCTCCTCTCATTGCACAGCAGCACAGCTGGAATACTCAGAGGACTTTGGGCCTCCATACAGTGAAGATTAGACACCTGTAGATAAGGAGAAATAATGAGTTTAGTTTAGGATAAAGAAGGATTTAAAATATGTGGTCAGTGACGCTGTAGATGGCTGCTGTGTGACCTATGGGCATTGGCTGTTGGCAAGGCAAGCCAGGCACTTGACATGGGGAAATGATACAGAAAATCACGCTAGCTAAGCAGAGTTTTGTTCCTCTTACGTTCACTCACTAGGCAGAAGGCTGCCAGAGAATATCAAACAAATGAAACCCTCCTTTTGACTTTGGAGCCCTGTTCTTGATCTTGGATGTTAACCTTTTGAGATAATTTGGACCGGGTTCGTCACAGAAAGGGCCCTTGATAAAACTCCAAAGGAGGCTTAAATTCAGGCTGTATTTCCAGCTTCTCAGAAATTAGGAAGGTCATTTAAAACCCTGAGCTAAAATGCTTTATGCTGTAGCTCATCTATCTTGCAAAGACTGGAGCAGCAGGTTTACTCTTACACAGATGGTGGATCCTTTGACATCTGTGGGACTGCTTGTTAATAATTTTTTTTTTACAGACTGACAGGGACAGAGACCTCATGTGTCTGAACAGATCACAGGCCCTTATGGTAGCCTAGAAGATCACTGGTCCCAGTGCCTGGGCTACATAAATAGAAGAGCCATGACGAAGGGTGGAGACTGGGAGCTCGTGAGCTGTAAAGGAGCCGGCTCAGCAGGCTGAGACCTTTGTTTGCGGGTCATGGTGGCCGTCACCTTGAATGGGAACTCAGAGGTATGAATCTAATGATCAGCTTTTACCAAAACTCTTTACCAAAGGGAAAAAGTCTCTCTAGTTTTAAAGAAATTATACTACTTGCTTGACTTTGGGAAGAGGGAACAGTATTGAGCATGCTGTGACCTAGTCATAACCACAACATAGTCCTTCCTACATTTAACTCAAAAAATGCTGTTGCTTTAAAATCAACCCACAGACTACACTGTAAAACAGTTCTGACTGCTCCCTGCAGTTGCAGGAAGGCTCACGTGTTGCACGCAGCGCACACAAAAATATCTAACTCCTTTGACCACGGTTCAACAATTTCCAATGACCTTCCTGCCTTGTATGCACAGGCTGCTCCCTTCTGCCCTCTCACCTGGTCTGTCTCCATTTTGCATTGAAAATAGTAAATTGGTTCTAGCTAATTATCAATTTGGGGGCTAAATATTGGCACGTACATCTCTCTACAACAATTAATGTGTCATTGAGATTAACTAATGAAATAGATCGAGATTCTTCAGGATTTATTTTTCTCTGGCTAACAGCAAGTATGATGAGCAATCTTTACCAGCTGTTTCTGTATCTCAAGGCTCTCTGTGAACTACCCAAATATGTAACATGATGTAAGCTTGATTCCAAGTTTCATCTTCTGTTACGCTCTTAGAAGTCCTATACATTTTATTTTATGCATAATGAAACTGCGTGGTTTACACTTTTAGAAGAGCTCATCCTTTCCACTTGTTGAGTAGAACTCTCTGTGATCCTCCTAAAAAGTTCAGACATAGTCTTCCAGGCTGTGAGGGTCTGGTGCACACAGTGGCACGCCAATTTATGAATCAAATTGTTTTTCATAAACAAAAATGTTTCTCCCCCTAGACATTAGCTTCTATCTACAAACAGAGCAGTGCCTGGGCTTCACTCTGCCTTTCGATTATATGACAATAAAAATTTTGCAGAGCACGAGGGCCTTAGTAACCTTTTCTGTACCCTGTGGGTTGTTATGTCTTTGGAGTATGAGTGCTGCTCGGATTACATGTGTTTATATAAACACAGACTGCTCATCAAAAACTTTGGTGAAGCATAAAAGTAAACAGGATGACACTTTGTCTCCACACTGCAGATACTGCAGCAGAGCTGGGAATAAAAAGCAATATGAATGATTTTTCTTTCTAATGTGAGCTAGTGATGCCTCCCAGCACACAGGTTACATCCCCTGACTACGGTACAGGTCTTGTAAAGACACCTCTCAGAAGAATGATTGTTTCACATTGTAGGATGATGTACTTGACTTCATCAATAATAACTTGTCTTTTCCATAACTCCTGAAAGCATTTCTCTAAGAATTAAAGAATGCTGCTACAAGTCTCACAAGATCTTCAGCTGATGACTCCCTCCCATTGCCTTCCTTGTGCCTAGCAAATCTCCCAATATAAGCTTTGTTAGTCCAGTCGTTTGCATCCTGGCAAAGTACGTGTGCGCTTCTTGTGTAGCAGACCCATGGTAAGCAGTTCTGCTGGCACTTCCCAGAATGAGACAAAACTGCTTGTTGTCTATCTTAGAGCCCCCAAAGGCTGTAAAATAACAGCATAATGGATAGAACAACGTCTTAGTGGTAAGAGACTTTCAGTTTGAATGGTCAAAACTCTCTGGGAAAGACTGCATAGTAGATTCCTTCTATAGTGGATTTTGCAATTGTTAAAAAAAAAAGCTACTGGTTTATTCTGTTCTTTCATAGGTAGTGGAAACAGATATTTATATGTAACAAAATCTGATACCCAGGGATCTTCATTTCAACAGAATTAGGGCACAATCCTTTGAAACAGTAATGATCCTGCACACTTTTTTTACTTCCTGCATTGGCAACCAGGATCTTTGCCTACCTAAAAATTTCAGCAGCATAAATAATCCTGATGAAAGGATGACTGACACAAAAATACTTTGATTAAACCACAGAGAATCAACTGGGTGGCTGCTGCTAATGCTACTTGTGTCCAACATCAATCTGTCTGCTGAACAAAAACATCAATTCAGATAATCACAATTTCAATCTTAAAACATGTATTTATGGCTTAAGATACAGCTTCTGCAGAAGTTACTTTCAAAATATAAAGTAGAAATCTATCATGAATGCTGTCTATATGATAGTGTTAAACTTTCTACTCCACAATAGGGCACTTCTAATTTTCATTATTTTTCCTCTCTGTTTTTACAATTTATTTTTTTTCCTCAAATAATAAAAAAAAAAGTATTTCTTCAAGAATGCTGGGGTTTAGCCTACATAAATACTTTTCTCATTTTTAATATGGACTGCTCTTGTTATTTAGTTTTTTGCTTGAATACAGCAGAAATCTCTGCCTAAGCACCTCTAGGGTAAAGGCAGGCAGAGGGGCTGAGGATGAGGAGCTGTTGGTTGCTGTTCGTCCTTCCTCTCTCCAAAAGAGGAACCACTCATCTCTCCCTGCAGCCAGGGGAGGGCTTTATCACTGTGCAACTCCCTTTTCAAAACGATTCCCTTCCCAAAGGGGAACGTTTTGGCTACGTTTTACATTTACTTGTGTGCACAACTGTTTGGCTCCAGGGTTGTGCAAACAGCAAACACCGCCCCTGAGAAGGAGCAGACTAATACCTGTCTGAAAATGTTATGATGTTCATGCAAAGATGGGTATTTGGTTAGTTCTTCATCTCACATCCTACCTGCCTTGAAGTAGGCACGTGTAAATGAGTCTTTCCTGTCTTTTCTAGCAGAATTTTTAGTAAAATCAGAGTTATTGGTGAGCCCTCGAGGGCTCTGTTGAGCAGCAGAGCCAAAGGCCGAGCGCTCCCAAGCTGTGAGAGCAAAAGGCAGCTGGAGCGCTCAGAGCGCTTGTGAAGAGAGCAAGGTAAAGGTTATCGGTGAAAGCCGAGGCTTAAAACCCAGCCTCAGTCACATGTGTGTTGATACTGGAACTGGTGTACCTTGTAAATAATGTCCGTTGTGCTGTTTGTCAGAGACTGCAGAGCCTGTTAGTCCTTTCTGTGCTGCCTGAACACTAGGCCTTGCCACAGACTGCTCAAATCCTCTGTTGAAAGGGTTTTTTTCCTCCTTATTTAAAATAGAAACTTTCACTTCTGCTATTTGGCCAGGAGCTTGGGTTGCTTATGAAACTCAGAAACCTATGTTTGAAAACATACAGCCAGCCTATTTGTTTCATCTAAAGCTGAAGTTCATTGTCCTTAGCCGTGCCTGCAAGACTGCTGCTGTGCCTTGATCCAAACACCTATCAACTGTGGGGTTGGTGTGTTTGCTCCAGATTATTGCTGACATAAAAATAAAAATTCTGCTGTGTGCTTGAAGAGAATCACCACATACCCTCCACGCCAGGACTTCCACTCCACCTTCTCATACACACACTGGCCACTCATGTAGCAGAGGAGAGGGGATTGTAAATCCATTTTTTTTTAGCTGCAAATATTTCTAATATAAGTCTGATCGATATGCATGCATCGATACACGAGAAAATTTGTATGTTTGTGTTTGCTTTTAACTAAGCAGGTGGGAATAAGTATGATATAACTCCAGCCTAAGAATTTCTCTTTGTGCTGAGAAATGCTCTGCCTCTGATGCAGGAGAAGATTTGTGTCCTGTAAGTTACGTAAACTTTGCATTCTAAGCAGTCAGAGGCTCAATGCATTATGGAAGAGAAAGAACAGTCTCTGCAATCATCACCAGGGAATTTTACTTTAAACACTTATTTCTAGGGCTCTCTCAGATTTTATTTCACACACGCCTCCCCTATTTTCATACAGGAAATGGTTTATTTTTATAAGAGGCTTTAGTTTCTACAGCAGATGACAATTAAGAGTCCAAATGGCATTGTTTGCCAAGCCCTGCGGAAGCAAATGTGTGAAATGAGGGTTTCCTTGAAGCACGGGGTGGGGGACATTGCTTATTGACTGCAGGTGGGTGAAGGCAGCACGTGTGGGCACAGAGCTGCGAACGCTGACTCAGTTACAGAAGCTCATTTCAAAACCACCTTTGCTCCCGACGCTGGCACTGGAAAGGTAAGCTCTGCCAGACAGCTGGCTTAGCACCTTTTCTTCTTCCTACTCACTTGTGGCTTTGAATCCCTGACTCCTGCTGGGCTTTTAGGGATTTCTGGGCAGGGTGGCTGCCTGCCGGCCAGGCAGCAGGCTGGTGGGTGGCAGGGAGGGCACTAGGTGGCACTTGCAGCTGCTTGGCTGAATTTTGCGCTGCTCGGAGAGCGTCTTTCATGTCGATGTCAAAACTTGGGGGTTATGTCCATCAGAAATGTTTCACTACTATTTCATTGCTTGTGTGATAAGCTATTCAGAAATTGTGCTCCAGGTATTTAGCTGCTGACAACTTGGATTTAGTTATGAACATATGGCGAGGTGCAGTTCACCGTTTCAGGAATGCTACACACCGTTCCACTGCTGGTGCAGCAGTGTGTTCACTCCGGACGTACACAGTCTGATCCTCCAGGCAGTTACACAACTCTTAGGCAAGTAAAATTCCAGCATTGGCATAAAAATGATGCAACAGAATAACATGTCTGACTCTACTCTGCTTCAGTTCAACTGAAAGCAGCACGCCATTAGACCTAAACAAATAAAGTCTTTAATAAATAAAGTTCATCTGAAAAAGAAGGTCAGAATTAAAAAAAAATCCTTTTTTTTACTCAGCTGTAGCACGTGCACACTCCTAGATCAGGAAAGCGCATTTGACCTGAGTCTTGTGTTTTCTTTTGCGGAACACCAAGGAATGAAAATACTCAAAAGTATGAAATTGCTTAACTGCCTCATCAAACACAGCTATATTGTAAGCTATAGTTTATTTTCCAGTAACCATCTGAGTCAGTCAAAGCGATCACACACGTCTAGATACAGATAAGCACCTGATGTTCTTCATGAACATCCCACGCACAATGGCAAGAGAACGTATGTTAGAAACCAACAAACTTTCTGAATCCTGAACTACATTTTTAGATAACCAAAGTCAGGCATGCATTTTCCGATGGAGTCAGCTAAGAATATTTAACAGACATGGAGCACGAGTCCCTGCTTCGTGCATTATATTGGCTATGTACTTGTCAAGCAGTGAGCAGTATGAGAACAGTACTTCTTCCAATACTAGAGTTACATGACCATGTTGTCTGTAGACAGAACTCATAAAATTTGGCTCCTTGTCAGTAAACAAGGAGCATTGAGTAAGTATTTTTCCTGTAATTGAATCTAAGGAGATTACCTAAGAAGTGCTAGTCTCTCCACCCATTGTTGTAATTACTGTACTGAGATTGTATCTGTTGATTTCCAGACAGATTTCATCCTCACGCATTTGCCAACATTTTTGCTGTCTGCTCATCTTCTCTATTCTTTCAGTCTGTTCTTGGAAAAGTCACTTTTTTTCCTAACGTCCTACCAGGAGGTTTAGAGAGATGTTGGTGCCACATTTTCAACGAACAGTGCTGCTTTGAACCTCACCTGACACTTCCTCTTGTAAGACAGTGTTGTCTTTCAGTTATCACCATCCCCTAACAATTTGGCTACAACTCCATGCTAGCCCTCTGACTCTCTCTATTAAAAACCACTTTTAGTATTTTCAGAAACAAAGTGGAGAAATGTACTTGCTTACAGTAAATTCTTGAGGGCTTTTCTGCAGAATAATCCAGCATTTCAGGCTTTGCAACAAGCACTTGTGGTTTATAAGTGCAGTAGCCTTTGCATCAAGTACAATGATACATCTGTGATTCTCTGAAAATCTGTCCAAATCGGCTCAGTTGTATGCCTTTGACAAATACTTTTGCATGTGATCACTGATAGATCTTAAAAGCAAAATTATCTGAAGCCTGTTCTCATTGAGAGAGTAAAGCCTTTTGCAGCTCCTTCCTGGGGCCAGCTTGTGTACGTGTAATTGTCACAGGTAAATGAGTATGATGAAAGCCACATGTCTGCAGGATGACTCCTGTCATGGTTCCTCCTGCTGCTTTTCACTGGTTGAGTTGTTGCTCAGATCAAAAAGCAGGAACTGTCTCTCTCCCATACACTCATCTGTCTACTTGGCTGGCACATAAATGGATAGAAACATACGATTTGAGTGAAAACAGAACAAAAATCAAGGGAGGACAGTTTGTGATTATGTAATGGGTGGTATGGGAATACTTGAGAGGATCAAGTTAAGATTTTGGGGACAGCTTCAGTTTTATGTCTATTTAGTTGCTATTGGAAAGCTTGGCTTCGTAATGTCGGCAATGGTGCTTCCTGTGATCTACAGTTAAACTGCTGAAGTTGAATTGCCAGAGATGAAAGACAGCTGTAATCATGAGTTGGCGGACTGTATAAATCTGTCCTCTCAGTAGTCTGTAGACAAAAAACTTGCCTCTCCCATACGTTAGTCACACCGTTATAGCTACAGTTGTTGCAGATCCAAAGGGGAGCTTTTTGATATTTCTATGGATCGGATGAAACTCTGTAAGAACTGGTGTCCATGACTGTCACCCTTAATTTACAAAGATCTTAAAAGGAAAAGTAAACTCTTCTATAAACGCAGGGTGCTGGAACACAAAGAGGCTCCTCTCAAAACAAAGGTGCGTTCAAAGCCAGACAAGAACACGTGGCTCAAAGAAAAAGTCTGCGGAGCTTTGATTAGGTATTGGGGGAGCAGGGAGAAGGTGTCGAGCAACAGTGAGAAGATACTGCCCTTTGCTGTTCTGGGAAGCAGGACCTTGTATAGTATTGGAATATGCAGGAGTATCCTGTGCATTCAGTACTGCAGTCGAAAGAATTCTTGACTCCAACATTAAGTTATCATTGTGAATTATCCAGGTTAAAAGAGGCTAAAAAAACTCTGGTTTTATCAGTTCCCAACCAAGTGGCAACTGGTCCGATACGATCCAATGATTTAGTTACTCACGGTGCTGTTCTGGTGGTACATTCCACTTAATAAAGATTTCATGTTTATTAGGGTATGGGGTCAAATTGTAGTGCTCTTCTCCGCTGATCTTAGAAATGGCTGCATGTCAATGACAGATAGTTGCTAGGTTGCTTATAATATGTTTTAAAATAATAAAATCTTCAAGAGGAAATATGCTATGTAAAGTCCTAATTATTTATTTCCGTGCAGATAATTTTCCCTTATTTTTTTTCTTAGCAGCTATAATTTACACTACTTTACTTAATTAATATAAAATCTGAATAGAATGTTATTGTATTTTTTCTGTTTTGTTTTTTTTTTTATCTTACTATGTGCCTTTGGTACTACAGTTTCATACTTCTGAGTAGTTACATTCCTTGGTGTTCGCCAAAACAAAACACAAGACTCAGTCAAGTGCACTTTCTTGATCTAGGAGTGTGCACGTGCTAGAGCTGAGATGGAAATACAGCCCCCTCTTCTGTAGCTACTCATCCTCTGGAAAATCATGCTGGTGGTTGGCGGATAGCAACAGCAATCTATGAGCAGCCCATCCAGCCAAATTTATGCTCTTGTAAAATAATGCACTGAAGGGTGATCATATTTTAAATACTCACTAGGGATCTTTTTAAGAGAAAGAAATGAGTTCAAGAGAAATAAAGGCATAAATTCCTACCAAGATTTCTTCGTACAGTCTGGTATGTCTCCCCTGGTACTCCCCAGAGCATGGCCCTCTGAGGTATGTAATTTCCATAGGGAAGAGTGCAAGGCATAAAGCCAGAAAAATCTGAAAGATCTCATTATACTGTACTTCCAAAAATGAATCCAAACCAGTTTCAAAGTGGCCTTTGTCAGGTGCCAAACAGAGAAACTTCAACATTGAATAAATTAACAAAAGAGTCTTCTTTATTAGTTTTTGCACCTAAACAAAAGTCTCACCCTATTAGTACAGCAGGCGAGTATTACCCAACAGGCCGTACTGCCTTCCAGTGATAAACGTACGCTTGTCGGCACAGCTTCGGCACAACCCCTCACTGATCTTTCGGTTGAGCTGGGTTGGCTCCACGTAGGACAGGCTGGGAACAGGAATGAGAAGCAGAGAGGAGACAGGCACTGACTCCTGCCTCAGCATTGCTGCTAAATGTCAGTTGGGATCTCAGTATTAAGTGCATACAGATTTAATGCAGCAACACAAAAAGTAGCTCGTTAAGCATCAGTACCTTTAAATTCAAATGAAAGCAGACATACAGTATCAACAATAAAGGACCTCCTAAGTTTCCAACAGTCATTTTTATCCCCACAACTTTCTCTTTCCCTGTCTGCATTCTTTATAGGATTTTCTTAACCCTTTCCTGGCCTCTCATTTAATTCCCCTGTTATTTTTGTTGTTACTACTGATATTGCTGTTCTTAATATATGCTAATCTGATTTGCTTCTGGTAAGGTTCCTGTAAGTATTTTGATAGTAGACCTTGTAAACTGAACTGACTATAGACAAATTTGGTAGATCATACCTGAGACAGTACTTCATAAATTGTCAATCATACACATCTTTTTTGGTTTAGGTAGTTCTCCCTTCCCCTCTGTTTTGGTCTCCTCTGGATGTTACATTAAAGCGGAAGAGGAACAGTTCTTTTTTTGCTTTAAGTTCCCAGTTTGGAGGGGGTAAACTATTGAGCATCCAAACTCTGGAAGGTGTCACCTCTGGCAGAAAAGATCACTTACTGCAGTTAGGACACCTATTGCCGTCTGTCTGTCACACTTAACAAGTAAGACAAGCTGATTTGGGTCAAATAAACTATGGAAGAAAGTATATAATAGAGGCAATTTCACATGTGCTCTCTTTGTGGTGGCAATATCTGGCTCAGTTCCTAGAAAAGGGGCAGCTCAAGCTGATGTCTCCCCAGTTGCATTTAAAATGGGAAGCAATGAGAAAGATGGATCCCTTTTTTTCTGCAAGAAAAATCTTTGGCTATTACCAGCTGTTAGTTTTGACTTGGGAAACGATTGACTGTCTGACTAGACTTGTGGAACCGATGCCATGTGGAAAGCATGGCATATTGCTTCTAAGCACTCTTAACTGCTAAAAATGTTGAAATTGGTGTAGAAAGTTCCGGGATGACGGCTACACTGGGCAGAAAGGCGGGGAGCTAGCCCCGCTATCGGGCCACGCCGGGCTGAGGGCGGCAGCGCTCTTCGAGCAGATAAATGCCGGTGGGCCCCGAACTGGCCCCCGCTGAAGTCCAGGGCTGCGTCGTGCCCCACCGTGTGAGCGGAGGCTCTGCCCCACGCCTCCCGAACCCGCGAGGAGGCAGCGCCCCGCCGCCAGACCGCGGTACGGCTGAGGACAGGTGACGGCGGGGAGCTCGGTCTGCCCCGGGGAGAAGCCGAAGGCGGCAGGAGCTTGTTCCTCTCACACCGGGAGCGCGGAAGAAGCCCTCGGGGCACAAGACGCAGCGAGGCCANTCTCTGGCGGGGCGGGCCACGTCGGGCCAGCCCTCCCCTCCTGGGCCTTGGTACCGGCGGCCTCGGCCTTGGAGAGGTTCTCACCTTGGCAGAGTGCGAAACCTCTATACGTACGCTGCGCAGAGGCGCCTGCCAAAAGCTGCGTAGGTAAGCTGCCTGCTCCTTCCCCCGACTTCTGGCCTTATTTTCTAATGAGGCAACTGTCACACAGGATACTGCTGTTATTTTTTATCTCTTGGGTGTTTGAGTGAAAATGCTGTGTGCTGGTAGCTGAGGTGCCCATGGGAAGGAGAGCAGTCATGGGCAAGAAAGGGTCAGGTGAGAAGCATTGGTTTTGTTGTGGCTTTCTCACTGTAAGTCAAAGGATGTTTCATTGCTGTTTGGCAGGTGGGGTAAGTGAGGTGCTTTTTAAGGGGTGCTAAAACCGAAATATAATCTATCTTTTGAAAACAGTTTTGGCATTTGCTTCGTGTATGTCTATTGACAAGCCCTAAGGTGAGCCTATTTGAAAATTAAGGGGAGGTATGTTTTCCATTTGTTTTTCTGGCTTGATGTATTCTGCTGTTGGCAACTGTTGCTTCATTTGGCCTTGTCTGAACCCCTGCACTGATGAATTTTGATGTAGCTTTGAGTATTGCGGTTGCAACCTCTGCCAGTCGCGTGCTCGGGGCGGGCCTCGACTTTGCCAGGCTTCCTGCGTGCGGCTTACCCCGCTTCTACCCTGTCCAGGTGCTTTCTTGTAGTGACAGCAAAGGAAAAAAACTGAGAACAGAAACGTGAACTTGATAAACAACTACTCAGAGGCACCTAAGGTCTGATATTTCTTGTGGTGGTGTCTGCACTTCAAGCTAGGGGTGACCCACTTCTTGGGTTAATTGCTGTTACAGTATTGTCCTCCATCTGCTTTCTTAGCCTGGTAAAGAGAAAAGTAAACTTGCAAGAATAGGAACTGCAGTAATCACTTTTTCCTACTTAATTTTATCATTTGAACTCTCTAAAGTTGCTTCCTCTTTGACTTACTGTACAAAGTTTTACACAAAAATGCATATGGTGCGTTCTTACCAGAGCTGAGAATGAGGTGCTGGAGCTGCCATGAATGGTAACTCATCCTGCTCCAATTCCACTTTCAGCCTCCTGTATAAAATAGTGTGTCATCCGTGGGATGCTTCTACAAACCATTACAGTAGGAAATGAGGTCACGTTGTGGGATATAATTTATGAACAATGTGCATAGTTTGCCATTGTCACCAGAATTAGCATGAGATTGATTATCAGCTGAGAGTTTGAGAGTGAGAGACCGGAGAGAAGGTGTAAGTTGCGGTGTCTGCTATTTTCTCGTACCGTCTTTGCCTTTCACTAGAAAAGAAGATGAAAGGGACTTTCCTCTTGGAAAAGGAGACATCTTCTCTATTTCGGTACTCAGAGAGGAACCTGATGTTGCTTAACTCACAGCTGCTGGAGAATTGAGTTTCTAGTCTGGTGAATTTTAACACTTTACAAATATTGACAATCTAGGAGAGAAGTGGGCAAATATCAGTGCTCCGCTTGGTTTCCAGGGAATTGTAAACTGCACTTGTTCCTTGCTCTCTGTCTGTTGTTGGTCTTCATACCAGGCTGCCTCTGGTGTTGGCTGTACTGTCCTTCCTTACAAATGCAAACTGCCTGCAAGCAGCTACGCTTGACACAGTTGATAACAGGTGAGGCAGTGTTATTCCTCAGACCTTTGTCTTTATTGGCTTGCAGTTCCCAACAATGAACCTGTGGCTGAATTTTCAAGGATTCACCTCTCAGTCTCTGAAGGGATAACCATGAATCACATGTCCTAGGGAGTCAAAGTTAAGTGCTTTTCTTTGGAACTGTGTTGTGTTTCCTTATTATAGTGTCATTTGACTAGTTAATTTGTTACTTTTGCTATAAGAACAGGTGAGTTTCTGCATGGAATACATAAGGTTCTGATTTTACATCAGATCAATATCTTCAATTTCATTAAGAACTGCGGATTGAAGACATTTTTGCTCACGTGAGATGCTCGTTTGAGTGAAGCCCCAGGTGTGATAAAGCTGTATTAAATCTGCTCTTCGTCATTTACATAATCTCACGGCAGTTACGTAAATGCACGTACCCTGTAAAGCAAAAGGGGCTGAGAGACGTATTCACTGTGTTAAGGAGCACACTGTGCAAGAGCTTGCAGTTCTGGAAAATACCCGCTGTTCTGCAGTAGATAACCTGGGCTAAAGTGAATGTTTTGGGATGTGCACATCTCTGGAGCTGAGAAGCTGATTCACTCACAGCCCTGTGAGGATTGCCAGTAGCAGTGTTTCCTGCGATGCGGTTTCTCTCTTTGAAACTCCTGTGGTTTGCCAAAAATTGGGCCTTACTGACCTTACAGGGTCCCTTGTAATGAAGTTCAAGGTGAAAATAGCCTGAAGGAAAGCTGCAGGAGTATTTGTGGCACTTTACAAAAGCTGGTTGTAGGATATGTGGGTGTGTACCCATGTTGGTTTTGATCTAATGAGGAAGATACAGGATTTAGCATGTGCTCCTGACTGATAGAACTAGAGAGTCAGTCCTCTGCATTTTTATTTAAGTCCTGAATCATAAAATGGGGACAAGGACACATCTGTATTTTGTAGCGATTTGATGAGGAGAAATAATTATTTTAATACAGAGGGAAGAGAGGTATTTGATTAATTTAGGCACAATTTTGTTTTTAAAGTATGAACTTGTGTAGTTATATTGGTAGACTCACCTGTGAAGGCTGAGTCTGTACAAGCAAAAAGCCTGGATAGCTCAAACTGCTTTTCAAGAGGGAATGAGAGAAAGAAGATGTTATAGTGATAAAAGTCCTTCTCACTATATAACTGTATGTAGACTGTGGATTTTGTGAGTAAGAATATCAGAGTTTCAGAATATGAGTTTTGCTAGTAGCAGAAATGATTTGTTGTCTGCTTCATTTATTTCAAGTTTTTCTGTCATTCCATGGTAGATAACGCTATGAGCTCCTGGTCCAAATACATCTAGGTGAATATATCATCTATAACATAAGAAAAATACAGCCTTTAAAATAAGCCCTACTTGGAGTGAGACTCGTTCTCCTTGGGAAAAGAGGTAGCCAAGGCTACTGGGCAGGTATGGATGCTGCAGTCACTCAGTCCAGGTAGGTGTGCTTACTAAAAGCCTCAGGGATAAATAAAAGTCATGAGTCAGAAAGTTTATGCTGTATATGGATATGTGTATCTGGATGCCAGGGTGTGAAATAGAGCATGCAAGATCTCACCTTTGCTCGGGCTGGATTTATTTGCTTATTGAGCTGATTGTTACGAGTTCCATGTTCCCTGCGGATAGGATACAAAGAGGCTGAGAAGACTCTTAAACCAATTGTTAATTTGCACAGATCTGTCATCTGTACAAAGCAATGGTTTGCAAATTGGGAATCTCAATTTTGCCACTGGTGTTTTAAGTGGAATGGCTTATGGCAAATCAGTTGGTCTTTGCTGTGGTTTCTGTCTCTACAAAATGAGGTGTTACCTTGACTTCCTTTCCAGAGTACTTTAGGATTTAGTCATGTCAGAATTTTATATGTAGAGTTAGCTGATGGCCTGCAGAGCTGAAACTGTGTTTCAGAGCTGTATCATCACCAAAGCCACGTCTACTTTGGTCAAGACTTTGCTGTTAACCGATGAACATTGCTATTTGATTGTCCTCTCTTCATCGCATTTGCAGACTTTACATGTCTGCTTGCCTATAGAACCTGCTATGTTATAGTCAGCCCTTTCAAAGGGCTGGTAACAAGAGAAGATCAGGAGTCAAAAGACTATCTGTTGTACGTAAATACTTAATTTGATGCAAACTTAGATTTCACTGATATGGGCCTAAAGAATTATATGTAGCAATATGGAGTAAGCAATAGCGTCCTGAATTAGATCAGTGGCCACTGCGTCTTATGTGGCCCCCTAGCTATCTGCAAAGTGTATTGTTAGCACATGATACGGAAATGTTGGGAGAGGACAAAGTTGCACAGATGAACAAGGAACAAGACAAACTTGTTCCTTGTCAAGGAACAAGTTTGAAGGGTGATATCTCTATTTGATCTCTAAATCTTTCTTGAAGGTAAGAGGGGGCCTTGCTGAATGTTTTTGTGTCAGAGTGGAGAAGCTATGATTCTTGGTCACATTTATCTTCCTCACCTGACATTCAGTTCTTGTAAGGGTTGCTTCTCTTGTTTTTCTGTAAAAGATTAAGTGGCTGTAAGCTTACGCTGTAAAAGAATATGAAAGCCAAAGGGGTTTTTGACATGTGGAGAATGAGTCCGTAGAAGGATGTGCAAAAGAAGAACTGATACTGATAGACTGTGAAGATTTTCGTTGCAACAGTTACAGATGAGTATGAGTGCAGTAGGTTTGCATTTCCCCCAAGTTAGAGGATTTTCTCGTCGTTGCCACAAGCCTCTAGCAAAATAGATACACGGCACGGGGTAATTGAGGAAGCATCTTTTGGGCAGAATAGGAGGAGGACAGTTTCAGGCTCATTGGACTTGATTTGACAGCAGGATATTCACAAAAGAGATCTCGGAGATAGGCTAAAATGATAATTTTAACAGAAGAAGATAGGTCCAGATTAGAGCAATCTCTTTATCTGTTTATAATTGTATAAGTGCTTATGGTAATACACAGACAGAGAACATAGGGAGACAAAGGAGGAAGAAGGAAGAAGCCCTATCAGCACCCACCGAGATTTAGAGGGATCCTCCTATGTGAATGTTACAGGATCAAGTAGAGGTGGGAGGACAGTTCAGGGGGGCTGCAATTACAAAAGATATGGAAAGGCAAAATTTCAAGAAGAGAATGATGATGATAAAGATGATGGTCACAAACAATAAAGGTGGAAAACCAATTCTGAGAGTTTGAGAAGAGTTTGGCCTGTTGGGATGTTGGTAAGAGCTGTTTCAGGGGCAGAACCTGGATTAAACATTATCTAAAGATGGGGGTGAAGGAGGACTCACAGCCATACGTAAAGCTGAGCGTGTGGAAACAGAGGTGAACAGCAATAGTGAAAGGAAGGTCAGGGATGGTGTTCAAATATTGTGTTTTTATTGTGAAGAAAAAAAGAACCAAATAGGACGTGGTGTAGGGAAGACCTGAAATGAAGATATCCTGGGGCAAACAAAAGGAGTTAAAAAAAGGAAACAAAAAATTTGATCATTGAAAGCAGAATATGTGAGAATTATAATTGGGAGTTGAGAGTGAGCTGAGGAGGTAAGGAAGATTACAAGATGCTAGTGACTATGTAAAGAGTCTTGTGCTTTTCTGTTAGAGAGTTAACTAGTCTTGTAATGGTAATCCAGCAGAGAGAAATTAACACTAAGAATTACCGTTTTTTTTCAAACGATGACTGGAAAGTGTTGCAGTTTATTCTAGATGATGTTTAGATCCTAGAATAGTAACAACAACAAAAAAATCGTTGTTGTATCTTCTTTCCTTCCAACAGATTTTTTGCTTTTTGAGTGCCCAGTCTACATTTCCTTTTAGTATTGTAGTGTGTATTTGGTTTGGGTGAGATGGAGCTACTGTTCCCCACAGCAGCTCTTATGGTGCTGTGCTTTGTATTGGGAGGCAGATAAGATGCCCCTGTTGTGGCTGCTGCTGAGCGGCGCTCGCACAGCACCAAGGCTCTTTCCAACACCTTTGCCCCCCACCCAGTGAGATGGGGTGGGCAAGATCTTGGGAGGGGACACAGTCAGGACAGCTGACCCAAACCGACCAAAGAGATATTCCACACTGTGTGATGTCAGCTCCAGTATAAAAGGGAGAGAAGGGAGGAGGTGGGTGGGGGCATCCATTTGAGAAGATACTTGTCCTCCAAGCGACTGCTATGAGTACCAGAGCCCTGCTTCCCGGGAAAGGCCAGACATCATCTGCTAATGGGAATTAGAGAATAAAGCTTTGCTTTGCTTTGCGCATGCAGCCTTGCTTTTCTGTTTGTTTTTTTTTTTCCCATTAAACTGCCTTTATCATACCCCACGGGCTCTTCCCGTCTTATTCTCTCCCCGCCTTGTTGTGCTGAGGGAAGTAGAGGGGAGTGATCAAGCGACTTGGTGGGTACCTGGCATTCAGCCAAGGTCAACCCACCTCACAGTGTTACTCTCAAATTTCTTTGGGGATTTTTAGCATCTATCGGTTGATTTTTTTAGTTTGTTAGTGTTGTTTCTCTTTGGCTACTTAATATTTGTCTCATTATTTATTTGTACTGCCCTTGTAAGTATAAAGCCCTCTGTCAGCAAGCCTAATACCATAAATATTCAAACCCACAGTTTTGGAAGTTAATAAATAAATATTTTTGTTTCTTTTACAGATGAGATCATTTCATGCTCTTGTTTTGCAAGAGGTGGTCAAAGGAAATGGATAGCTATTCAGACTTCAATGCAAAGAACCTCTCCTCTTCAGCTAATATGTCTATTTTTTTGCCTGGACAAGTTGGACTCAATACCACGGGCAGTCCTCCTTCTATGTCAATAAGCAGGCTTTTCCCAGCCTTGTTAGAATGCTTCGGAATAATTCTTTGTGGCTACATAGCTGGAAGAGCCAACATTATCACATCAACTCAGGCCAAAGGACTGGGAAATTTTGTGTCCCGTTTTGCACTCCCAGCTTTGCTGTTCAAAAATATGGTGGTACTTAACTTTTCTAATGTGAATTGGTCCTTCCTGTACAGTATTTTAGTTGCCAAAGCTGCTGTGTTTTTCTTAGTCTGCGTTTTAACATTGTTGGTGGCCAGTCCTGAGAATCGATTTAGCAAAGCAGGTTTGTTCCCTATTTTTGCTACACAAAGCAATGACTTTGCACTGGGATATCCTATAGGTAAGTATGTTTTCTTCTTTAGAATTAATTTTCCATTTTCTTTTCTTGTTTGCTTTTATTTTTCCATAATTTGAGTTTTACTTCTGAACTGAAGTTAGGAGCTGTCAAAACCATTTCTCAGATCACATTTCGTGACCTTAAACAATGTATTTTTTAGTAAGGGAAGAAAACTGTTAGCTGGTATGAATGAGACAGAATTTAAAACAATCCAGCTACTGTTGCCTGTATGATCTTGTCATGTTAAAGTAGATCAGATTCTTTTTAAAAAAGGAATTTAAAATATAATTTCAAAATTGGTATAAATTACCTTGCGCTTACTGCAGGCAATTTTATTTGTTAGTGTTTCCTTCAAGACCAAAATTTCTTGCTTTGCAAAGTATGAACCTGTACCTTAGGCCTCCGAAATAGCTGGAGAGGGCTTTTTACTGATTTGGCATTACTTCTTGGTTTAGCTCAAAGAAAAAATCTTGACATAATGTTGGTGCCTACTGGTTGTGGATTATGTGTGACAAACTTTAAATTTGTTCAGAATAAACGTCTAATTTTTGTGCTACTTAATTTATGTAGCAAATCGTGTTTTATCACTTAATCTTTATTCTGTTGTGGCCAGCAGACATGCTTTAGGATATAGTCTTGGAAGAAGTCAGTCTTTTAAAAGCAATATTGCTGTATGATCTGTGGTAACTTGCATTTATGTGTATCAAATTGCAATTTGATGTGGCTGTGGTGCCATTCTGAAGATACTTAACTAACTACCAGTCCAGTGGAGCTGAAAAATAAACAAAACACAGCGAAGCATTTGGAGTGTAACTTGTGTAGCTCTGTACTCTCATTCTTGTAAGCCTAGATTCTGAATTCCAAGCAACATCAGTCATTAAACTTAATTTAGCCGTGCGTACTGTGATACTTGGGAAGTGAATTGGAGCTGTGGCAGGCTTCTCCTACCTGCTACTGTGAATTGCAGTCTTTTTTACCTGCCTTTGGCATCTTTTTTTGTGCCAGCGTAGCTTTCAGTGCTGCTTCTTCCCAGGCTGACCCATGTGGCTGGTATGTGAATGCACACTGCAGGTATTGGGATCTTCAAAATACACCTTGAAGTAGGTTGAAGTACTAGAAGGCATCTGGAGACGATGCCTGGACTGTATTTTTTGATTGCTGCTCCCTGGAGAGAAAGTACTCCATGCCACTCAAATTCTTTTTAGATCACTCTTACCATCTCGACAAGGTTAAGAACAAAAAATAAAGCAAGCAGGCTTGTTCTAGCAAAGCAAAAAGCAAGGTGTTTGAGTACAGAATTGAAAACACAGTTACTAAAGAGAAGTTTAAACATGCAATTCCAGATTATACGTAGCAAGAAGTAGCTCCATATTTTAGACTGCTTGAGGAGCTGGCAGTTTATTTCTCCCTGTTCCAGGGCAGTGTGCTCCAGAGAATCTTGATTCTTCTCTGTTCAAATTTGCTGGTTATGTATAAAATATAGACAAGTGCAATTGTAAACTTTTTTTCGTCCATAGATGAAAATACCCTGTTTCTCAGTTGCACCTCCAGAGATTTATTCGTCAAGGGAATCAGAAGTATGTCACAAATAGGGCTGTGAGGATTATATCTTTGGCATTTTAATCCAGTATGAAGAAACAATTAGGGTTTCTCTTTTTCTGCTATTTTGAGGTTGTCTGAACATATTTCCATTGTATCCTTCTAGTTAAAATATTCTTTGTACTTTGAATGACTTTCTTATCGGATTACCTTTTTCTTCAAGTATTTCATGATTTATAAAATGGGATTCATATTTTGCCTATGTACAATCTGGTCAAATTCACAACATTTAGTTTACTAATAGTTTTACTGGAGTACTTATGCAACAGTTAACACTGTAGGTAGGTAAGGGCTGTTTATCTCTTAGAGAGATTTATTTCCTTTCCCTTCTCACATCCCCAAACTTTAACCAGTGTGTGGTTCATGCTGTCACATGTGCAAACTTTTTACTGTTAGTGGCTTCTCTGAAGTGTTTGCAGGGCAACAAAGAATGCCTTGCTTATTCCTTCCATGTATGGTGATAGGTAGTGTTTTGAACAAAACCTGATCTTTTAATGGAAATATTTTTAAGAGCTGCTTCCACTGAAATTTGTAAAGGAAAAAAATTGCATTGACAAATCTGTGTATTACAACAACACTTTATAAAAAGGCAGTCGACATCTTAAATAAATAATGTCCTGAGTTTTCATCCCATATGATTTCTTTAATAATCACAATACTGGGTTAAGTTTTCAGAAATGACCACTCTGATTTTTTTTCTAATCGCTGTTACAACAGTTGTACACTCCAGAGTGATGGGGTGAAAAACAACTGGTACAGAGGTTAGGTAGCACGCACGCCCTAGCATAAATAGAATTGCTATGATGGAAATCTTTGTCAGTTTGGTTTTATTGCTGGATGAGATGATATTACTCTTAACAGAACAGCTTCAGCTACTTTCCAGTGCTGTATTGTTAAAGCAAGGGTAGAGCAGAAATGATGTATGGATGATGGCTCAGTTAGCAAGATTTTAATGGTGCTAATTGTTTTAAGCATGAGCAACCAGTGTGTGATTTATATGTAATTTTGAGCAGCTGGGATGTGAGAGGTGATTTTTTTTTTTTTTTAAAGTATTAAAATATCTTTGATTTCAGTTTCTTGTTATGATCAGCAAGCAGGCACCTTGATTTAAATAAAAAGAAATTTTTTCATCAGAGACAGAAGTTGTGTCTGTTCCTTAAGAGTGATTTCTCTTCACACACACCCCCCTGCCAACTCTGTAATCTTCATTGGCTCCACTTTTTGCTACCCAGGAAAATGCATTGTGACTTCATACATCAGTTAAAGTACTTACAGACCTTAATATATTGTATTAAGTATACAGTTTCATTTTGCCAAAAATTAATGATTTATTACAATTTTCTCTCAGGCATTATTTACACATGACTTGTGTTGAGTTGCAGTTGATTGAAATGGGCATCCTGTATAAAGCAGCATAAAAACATTGCTTTAAGGTTTGAGGATTTAGGAAAAAAAAAAAATACTTAAAGGTGTCCAGCATGTTTAAATTAGTTCTATTTATCAGAATTTATTTTGTGGTTAAAACTGGCTTATTAAATGCAGTAACTAACCACAAACCTGGTAATTCTGTTCAGCAGTCCATTCAGGATTTTAGGACAGGTGGCTCATGTATGTACTTTAAACATGGCCTGTAAGAGGAAAAGCACCTTTAGTGCTTTTTCTTATGTACCAGAAATGAAGTAATTGAGAATGTCTGTCAGTTTATTCAATCTAAAGAAGAGACTGTTCACAGCAGATGAAGATTTAGTGCTTAGTAGATCCTGTCATTCCAGATGCTTAAGTAAACAGGCAAAACTTTGTGAGAAAAAGAACAAATTTAGTATATGGAGAAATGCAACAGTTGACTGTTTAGTGATTTTAAATTTGATTCAGTATTTTAAGTGATAAGTTATAACGTAGAAAGGTCTAATAGGTGTATTTATACAGTACTGCTTCCTTTTTTTAAAATCTTCTTTGTAGTACAAGCAGAATTGCACCTGCATTTTTCCTGGGAAAGAATGTGTTTCTAACTAGGACAGGAAAAAACAAAAATGGAAATCAGCCCTTTGCATATTTCTGATAGTTATTAGAAGTAATGACATTGTAAGGCAGGTAAAAGATAGCATCCTACTTTTAAAACATTGAGGTTTTTTAATTCACCCTAGAATAGAATCTTGTATATCTTTCCAGAGTCTTGTCATTATTGGTGAAGTGCTGTTAGCACAAACTTGAAATAAGGAACAATCCCACGTTTCTACCTTGACAAAGAAGTATGTAGTAGCAATGGAGACAAGTGTTCATGATTTAAAGTTCTTTCAGGGACCAGAACTACAGTGAAAACTCTTATCCTGAGTTTTCTGGGGAGGAAAAGCAATGCAGAAAAAAAAAAAAATCGGCATTTGGGATGACTCAAAGGGCAGATGGGATTGTTATATTGTTTTCTTTTGTTTTTCTGTAAGTGTTTGATATTCATAGAATCATTGAATGGTGTTGGATAGTTAATCTTTGGTCTTTAATGTTTTCATTAGATGACTGTGGCCTGCTGGTGGTGGGGCATAATTCTTTTACTGCATCATCTTATGTTAATTGTAAATGCAGTTACTTCTGAAGGAGAATGAAATAATTTTTCCTTAGTTTTCAGACAACAAGATTTAATTTCAATATTAATGTATTTTTGTACTGGAATGTTATCACTCATCACTTTCTCATTTCCTGTCTTCTAGTTGAAGCTTTATATCAAACCACTTACCCAGAATATCTCCAGTACATTTACCTAGTGGCTCCAATATCTCTTATGATGCTAAACCCCCTGGGGTTTATCTTCTGTGAAATCCAGAAGTGGAGAGATAATCGCACTGTGTCACAGAGCAAAATTAAAATAGTGGGCCTAGCACTCCTTCGAGTTTTGCAGAACCCAATTGTATTCATGGTCTTCATAGGAATTGCCTCAAACTTTATTCTTGGCCAGAAAATTCCTGAATACCTTGAAAGCTTCCTTGATGGACTGGGCAGTTCATTTTCTGGCTCTGCACTTTTTTACCTTGGATTAACTATGGTGGGACAAACAAAAAAACTTACAAAGAGTATGTTTGTTGCCCTGATCCTTCTCATCACAGCTAAACTGTAAGTTCGATTTATGTACTTCTATAGTTTTGTTCTGTAGATATTTTAAGCTCTGAATACACTGGTCAGATGCGTTTTCTTTCAAAATCATTGTGATCGTATGTTTAATGCCAAGCATTTTGGGTGACTCTTTGATAGCGCACAACTGTTAACTTTTAAAGGAAATTTAGTGGGAATTACTGGCTTAAATTAAAATTTACTAGTTAAATAGTTAGACAAGAGTGAGTTTAAGTATTATTTTAGTATTTGAATTTTCTTTGGATTACACAGTACACCTCTCAATCAGTTGGTTTTTCTTGCTTTGTCTATAAATCTTTGAGACTGCTATATTGGAAGAGCTTAAAAATGGTCACTTTATTAAGTTGTCAGACTTTTAAGCATGAATAACTGACAATTTGTATTTAGAACTTCGGCCATCGTTATCTTCCCTTGAGTATATCTTAGTTACTGGTGAACTAAATATTCCATTTGCTACAGAGCTACAGTGAACAGAACAATTGTTTGGTGGTTAAGTTTACCCTGTAAAATTTGAAGATGCATTTGAATATCCATACAACTAGCTAGCAAACTTAAAGATCTAGTTTGTAAACCAGCTCAATGACAAATTTTTGAAGAGAAAAATGTGCTTTAATAATACTGCTTTGCTTTACTGGTGGGTTTATGTGATTAGCCTGTGTAAGGCTTTACATAGCAATTCTATGTGGGATCTGAGGTATTGCTAAAGGCAAACAAAATTGCATTAATGCAGGAGTTTTTTCACTGGCCAAAACTTTTAGAATGAGATACTTAAGGTGGAGCCCTTGTTATATTTCAGACAGCCTGCAGAAAGGTGGTCTAAGATTCAAAGCTGCTGACTGACAATATAGCTACTATTACTTTAACAGTTAAAAAATGAGGGTTTTTTTTTTATATTTTGCGTTTTAAAATCTGAGGTCCGTACAAAGAACGTGTCTGCACAATCAGAGGATGTGCTTATATCCCAGAGTTTGTTGTCATTTTTACCTGTATTTTTGTCTATGTTTTTTGTTGATTTAACTTCTAAAATAAAATTTTTAATCAGCTGGTAAATGTCATAGTAATAGTAAAGGCAGTCATTCAAAGTGATGTCAGTGTTTTGCTTTTCATAGATAGTATTCAAATAAGCCTTAAATTTCCTTTTGGATTTTTTTTTTTTTCTGAGTAAAGAATTGTCTATTGCTATAGCTCGAGTAATTTCATTTTTTTAATTACTTTTCCCCCCCCCTCTCTTTTCAGACTTATGATGCCATTTCTCTGCAGAGAAATGGTGGAACTCTTGGACAAGAGTGACAGCGTAGTCAACCATACCAGTTTATCAAACTATGCATTTCTTTATGGAGTTTTCCCAGCAGCACCTGGTGTCGCAATATTTGCAAGTCAATTTAATATGGAAGTAGGAATTGTATGTAATTAGCTTTTCCCAAACATCTACTAACTTTGAGCTTAACTTTGTTGATGAAATAAGTAATTAAGTAGGCTTGATGTACTTGCTTTTCTGTAGTATAGACTCCTTAGATTTACTTGTACTCCCTGGATCTCAAATATGAATTGTATTTCAGATTATTAATTAAGCAAAGTACTATTTCCTCATGACTCAAGTGTCTTTATAGTACATGTTCATAAATAAGTCCTCTTACTTTTCTTATTCATGACTCTAGTGGGATAGCAGTGACTCCTAGGATAACTTTAAATATAAAGAACTTGTATCTTTGTTGTGGGTTTGTTGGCTTTATTTGGGTTTGGTTTGGTTTTTTGGTTGGTTGTTTTGTGGTTTTTTTTTCAAAGACCTTATCTTTGAGCTACTGGTTTTGTAGGAAAAAACAGAACTGATGTTGCTGACTTTAGTAGGAAGAGTGTTAGCTTAATGCTGAAAATTTGTGGAAGAACTTGAGCTTTAACTGATTCTGTTGTGTTGCCCTTCAGCTAAATCTTGCAATAGAAATGTATTTGACTTTTGTTTGTAGCAGAGGGTATCAATTAGCTTTCCAGCTTGAAATACAAATTTTATAACTGTTTCCTATCTTTCACTTGAAGTGACGTTAAAACATTCCTGTTGACTTCCATTGTTTTTTAATGGTATCTATTTTTCATTTGTTTAGTTGTTCGGTTTTTTTAAAAGAAAAGGTGTGGGGGGAAATCACTAAAAGTAAACCTTACAAGATAGAATTTTGTGCCTGACAAATTCAGGAAATCTCTTTAAAACAGACATCTGTAGTATGAGTAACAATTCGCACTTCATTACTGTGTGAATTCTAGAAAGCAGAAAGACAATAAGAAGCCAAAATAAAAATCACTTAGATATAAGTATATATGGCTTCTTCTCATGAATTGGTGCATATTGGTGTTTGCATAACTGCATGTTTTCTTATTTATTTATGGTGTGAATATTTGCATCCAAAAGTAAATTGTGACATTGTAAATGCCCCCCCTAGACTGTAGTCATTAGCATATTTGACACCCATGAAGAATCTCTATAAGTACTTGCAGTAGGCAACTCTATTCCTACTATTTCAGCAGCTTGTAAAAATGTTCCGTTTCACTGTGTGTATAAAACAGGTACTTTCTGGCTCAAATTCTAAATAATTTTATATAAACAACTGAGTGTTAGTTAAAAATATATGTATGTTTAATGCTAAGGTACAGTTTTTTCCAGTGGTTGTATTCCAGATTGTTTACTTTGAGATCTGATTCACTCTGTTCTTGTTTCCGTTTGCTGCTTCTTGCAGATTACCTCAGGCATGGTGATAAGCACTTTTGTTTCTGCTCCTATTATGTACGTGTCTGCGTGGCTGTTGACCATTCCATCGATGGACCCCAACCCACTGGCCTCTGCACTCCAAAATGTTAGCTTTGACATAAGCATTGTCAGCCTCATTTCTTTGGTAGGTGTTGAAGAAGTGAAATACTGAAGCACACTGTCGCGTCAGGGTAGTGTTAGGACGGAAGCAGCAAATCGAGTCATGATAAAATGAGACGCGCAGTTTCTCATCGTATCTGTTGCAGAAGGATGAGGAAGGAGTTAAAAATCTTCTTGATTTAGTAGTGGGTCAGCTGGAAAGCTGCAGTGTACAGAAAGATGGGCAAGTGAATTAGAGCACTGGTGCAGGGCTTTGTTTGTCCTTTTTGTTGTGGTTTTGTTTTGGTTTCTTTAAAACAACAGGGTGTGGGTGAACAACAGCACTAGCTTACGCCATAGGGAGTAGTTACATCAAGCCCTGTGAGGTGCTTGGGTATCACAGTAATGGAGACTATGCACAAACTTCAGCTCCAGATAAGTCATTGAATGTTTATTCAGTGAAGTATAAATGAGTATTAATGAAGATGTTTCACTTGGAAGATTTACTTTAGCTTTATCAAATTCCTTTCCTAGAAGTTTGTTTCTTAAAGAGTCCAGAAGTCTGATGTGAATTGTGTTTTACCTTTATAGGCACTACAGATAGTGTCTTTATTTTGTTTGCTTTTTTTAAATAAAAAAAGTGCTAGTGCTTTCTGAAGTGTTTTGTAGTTTAAAAAAAAGTCTATAAAGTCAACTCTCTGAGGTCTGATCAGGGAGTCACATTTGAAAATGTCATTAAATAAATGTTGGAGGGAGTTGGAGTTTTCTTAAGTTTTTGTCTCACTGAAGTTCCCTTTTCTTGAAACTGTACCTCAAGGGAGGCCACAAATGAGTGCTGCCCCTTGCTGTCACAGATAATTTTGGGAGATTCAGGAGAGGGGGAAGGAATTTTAAATTCTAAATTGCCAGGCTACTCTGTGGTCATTTATGTCCTGAAAACAGCCAGGCTTCTGCACACCTAAAGGCAAGTTCTTGGTGCTTCCTGGAAATATTTCACCGTCATGAAAACCCAAAGATGCATTGCTTTTTCTGACCATAGTTATGGGGGCAGAGATGGGCAGCAGATGGTGTGGAGCTGGCTACCGTAGTCATGTTGCTAAGAAACTTTTAAAAAAGATTTATTGAATATTTAATTTCACCATAGTCTGCCAGAATACTCATCTTGTTCTTGTGGGTTTTATTTTACTTTTAAATTTATGGTTTTTTTCTGGTACGTTACAGATCTGGTCTCTTATTGTTATTCTTCTAAGTAAGAAATACAAGCAGCTTCCTCATATGATTACAACAAATCTACTTGTTGCTCAGGTGAGTAGTAAGAATAATGCTGTTGTGTGAGGTTTGGGGATTTTTTAATTCTTACCATCTATGGAGGGCTGGGGAATCTAATGTGTGACTTCTCTGAACAATTTCTTTGCCTTAAAATACACCTTGAAAAAAAAATATAGTTGATTCTGGACGTCTGGTTCTTAGACAGAAGTGTAAGCCATCAGAATGGAGGGTGGTTTCTGACATACAGTTTTTGCTATTGCCTATTGAGTGCACTTCTGTATCAGTTTTTGCCCATTTGAAGTCAGCAATGCCAGGGTGATCAGCAGCATGTGTTTGACTCTATGGTGACCTGATTGAAGTTGCTAAATAGAAAACTCATCCCCGTGCTGGTTTGGCTCCCCGAAGTGGCTTGCTGAGCTACCAGCCAGTGCCAGCGCTGATGCAAGGAAGGGGTGTGGGAATACGTGGCTGATGGCTAGGGAAGGGCAAAGCCACATATCTCTGGATTAATTTTAATTGTTACTTAAACTGAGAGAAAACTACAGAGTACTTGTTATTTCTTCCCTTGAAGACAACTGCTGTTAAATTCAGTGAGAGCAGCCTGTGCTCGTTATATTTCTGTGTGGTAGTGCTTTCTGAAGTGTTTTGTAGTTTAAAAAAAAGTCTATAAAGTCAACTCTCTGAGGTCTGATCAAGGAGTCACATTTGAAAAAGTCATGTATGAGAGTTGCCGGTGCTTCTCGTCTGTAACAGCAAGGTTAGCTTCCATCTTAGAAAAAAAATTTGAACTACTGTATTACCGTTTCCATAATATTTCAGCCTATCTAGATGTTCAGAAGTCTTCAGTACTAAAACTATCATATATGCAGTATCACTGGGTGAAAACTTGTATAATTATTTGCTGGACAAACCTGTTGATTTCAGCTTCATGTTCAAATAATCTCAGATAAGTGGTTTGTACTTAAAACAAAAAGCTTTAAAAAGCTTTACATTTTACTGATTATAAGATGTATAAAAATTTATTATTTTTTTTTTCCCTGAGTTGGCTTCCTCCAATTTATCTCAGCTATATAATTGCTGTCAAAACAACCCCTCCTGAAAATAGGGTACCACAGTCAGTGACATAACTGTGCTAGTGGCTGTACTGCTGCTCTGCTTTACTGCTGTGAGAACTATCCAGTTCATAAAATCACGCTTCAGTCAATCTGGGGATGGAGTTTCACCGCTTACTGTAGTTGTATTACCCTGTGTTACTTTTTCCTTGTCATCCCACTTTCCCCATTGAAATGACAGTATCTTCCCTTTCTTTTCAGTTTATTGCTTGCGTTGGAATGGTGGTATGGAATTTCATCGTGAAGCAGAAAGACATCACCATGCAGATCCTAGTATTTATATTCCTCTACAGCTCACTTTATAGCACCTACCTGTGGACAGGTAGGAGTTTTCTAGGCAGAGCCCAGGTGCTGTAATAAAAGGTTAACGTACCGAAATAATGTCATTATATTCTTCAGAGTAATTGTTCCTTCCACTTCGTTGTAGTTCCACAAATATAGATACTTGTAAACTGCAGCTCTAGCAACACGGGGCTCGGCGTCAGGCTCTGCTGCTGCTCTTGGGAGCTTATGCCCAGGAGAGGTGTTGTCTTTGCTGGCTAGAACAGCAGCCTGGCTGGCTTGTAACAAAAAGCAAGAACCTACTCTTGAGGCCGAAGCAATTACAAATGAAGTGAATGTGGTGGGTTGCCCTTCAGCTAGTCACAATCTTGTTGGCCGTTTTTAATTAATGCCGAGTTTAAGATTTTAATTATTCAGCTTTGAGTAGATTTTAAAACTTTGTGCCTCAAATAAGTAAGAAATACCAAAGTAGCTTTCACATGTCTTTCCTCTGGCAGTTGTAATTTCTCAACCCGATGTGTGTGTGGTCTGCAGGTGTAGAGGTGATTAATGAAGGGATTACTTGAAAACTTGACATAGGCAGAGTTGAAAGGTGCGTCAGGAAGAGTGGAAAGCCTTGCCCGTATGATTAAAAGAGGCTTTGGGTATTCAAGAGACTTTTTATGCCATTCTTGAGTCCAGAAGTCTAAGGGTTTAATTCCTGTGGTATTTTTGTGGTGTAAGTTGTATTTGTGCTTAGCTGAAATAGGTAGCACGTGATAGCGAACAGAAATAATAGCTTTGCTTTGGCGTGGGGAATGTTGCTGAGCTTCTGAGTTGTGGATAAAATAGACAGTTCCAGAAGATACTGCCATGTATAGTTTTATGTGTAAAAATATGTAAAACAACTTTTTTTGTTAACTTTATCATTGACTTTATAAAATACTAGTCAATTTTAAAGAAGTGTTCTAATGGAATACAACATTATCTCTTGGTTACTTAAGAGTGTCGGTCTAAAACAACTTCTGTTGATACCTTAGGAAATGAGTTAGTTTTGTCTTAAATATTCTTATGACATCTTTTATATTCTTGTGATCCTTTCTAAGCATTTGGAAGTGGATGTTTAATATAAAATGGTCTGGAATTTCTCCGATGTTTCATTATTAGTATGATTTTTAAAGATAACAGATGTTTCTATTTTACTTTCTCAAAAGTTTTTCTAGAGAAACTATTTTGGACTATTTGAGGGTCTGAGAAGAATATCTTGCTTATTGAGCAGGTTATGTCGTAATATTTCTAGACTCTGTATTTATCAGTTCCCTTTTTAATAATAATAAAAAAGTTTTTCTTTTGTTGTTATTTCTTTTTTTTTTTTTCAGGTTTTCTATCTTTCTCCTTGTTTCTGCTGAGGAAGAGAGAAACAGTAAAGATTCCCATTGGATTTATTATCATAGCTGGATGGGGGTGAGTTAATGGAAATGTTTCCCTCTAGAACTGGTGGGAGCATGCTGAATATTTTATTTTATTCCTATTTTGCTCTTTCAGAGTCCCAACGCTTCTGGTGGGAATCTTACTCATTGTTGGTGAATGTAACAGCACTAGTATTGACTCTGCCTTTTTCTATGGAAAACATCAGGTATGGGCATGTTGTGTCCTCACCGCTTCAGACTTCTGCTGTGTCCAAGGCATTATTGAGAAATTGTGCTCTCTGCTTCAATAGCTTTCAGTCGAAATATAGGCTACCATAATAACAGTATCATTATAGAATACTTATAGATTGACACAAAAATGTATTTCTGTAATGAACCATTAGGAAAACTTGTTTGAACAAGGACCTTCATGTTTATGCAACTATGACTAAGAAATAGAGGGAGTAGGCTCTCCAAAGAAAAGGCTTAGGAGTGGTAATTAATTGCAGAGCCCTTTTGCTGGTGACTAATTTGTAGTCTCCCTTGATAATTATCTAAAATTATTACTATCCAATAGCTAATTAATGGCCTTTGGTCTGTAATAGATAGGATCTGCATTTCCTGTGTAGCAGTAACTGCTTGCACTGTGGGAGACTTCACTGCACAATCATGACTTGAAAGTCCCTGAGCCTGAGCTACTGTTTTTACTAATAAATAGTTCCTCTTATCAGAGGATGTAAAGTGCACTAGCATAGGTATTTGTCATGTTTTCCTCTCTGTCTTTTTTTATAGATACAGAGTCTGTGAGGCTCTCAGGATTATTCACGTGGTGCTTTCACAAGTATTGTATAGCTTCAGAGTGGGCTCTGGGTGTCGGTAGCAGGTGATTAGAAGGCAAAGTTAATTAATAGGATCCTCCCCACTGGTGAAAGCATGGAAATTACTGCTGTGCCACAGGGTGACAAAAACACATTCCTCTTTGGAATTAAAAAGTACCTGAACAGAACTCAAACCGGAGCATTAATGATCCTGAGGGGAAAGATGGTGATGATGATGAGGGGATGTTTTTGATTGCATGGGAAATAGGGAATCCCCACTCAAAAAAGAAAAAAATTAAAAAGTTAAAAGCAGCTTAGTTACTCAGGCAAGGAAAATCAGTCTTGTGTACTGATCGCTCTTTCAGTGCCACAGGATGCAAGAGCAGTAGGTACAGAAACTGTCATTTCCAGATGTACTTGTTAGTAAATTTAGGAAAGGACAGAAGTTAGAAAGATTGATACATGCAACTGATTTCTTCTATTTTGTGTTCAAGTGTACTTTTTTTCTCTCTTAACAGATAATTACCACAGCAGTAATGCTGTTCATCAGCATATTGATGTCAGGTATCTCACTTATGTGCATCAACAGAAATAGGGAAGAGTCCAGCTATGAGGTATTGAACCCATATTCACCACGTAGCCAAGGGGAGGAGGTTGAAGTGGAAGGGAGTGAGAGAAATCGAGTTTCGGCCACTGTGTCTCAGCCTTCTCCAGGATCTTCTGCGCAGCCTTCTCCAGGATCTTCTGCGCAGCCTTCTCCAGGATCTTCTGCGCAACCATCTGCAGGAAGAAGTAGAGAAAGTAAATAAATAGCTTGGTATACAATGAAATAATGTTCAAAATGTAATTCTAACCTGGGAAGAACAGTTGTTTACACCTTCAAGTGTTACACTAGGACAGAACAAAATCCAGATACAACTGCCCAAGGATTTAGGTTTGTGTTTCTAAGGAAAGTTTGGTGGTTATCACTTTAAGAGTGGGGGAAATGGACAGGAAAAAAAGTATGTTTTTTATGTAAGTAGTGGTGTCTTGATAAGGATGTGATAAATGCAGTCTGCTAGACATCTTAGATTGCTTACCCACTAAACTGTCTCTCTGAGAATTAGTGGTGTACCAACACCACTGCTACTTTGTGCTTCTAATCCTCGCTGTCTGTCTGTAGCCTTTTTGAGCACTCGCTGTATATTTTCCCTCTAGCTAAAAGTACAGTGTGGTAGTGTTATGTTAAATATTTCTCTGTGTTAGTACCGTAACCCATTTATCCTTCAGCAAATGGAAAAAATTAAGTCTGCTTTCTCCTTTTGGGTTATTTCTGAGCATATTAGTTGAAGCTGTACAGAATATATTGTTATACTTGGAAAATAAATTATGTTTGTGAAGGAAGCTAACTGTCCTGTTACTTTATATGCTTAATAGGTTGCTGTTCTTGTCAAACAACAAATGGTGAATTATCCTGTGCTAGAGAGAGCAAAGCAGTGTCAAATTCTGTTGAAAGCAAGATTCCTCCAATTGAGACAGGTAAACCAGTAGTGTCTCTTTGGTTTGCTACTATAAACTTTTCCACAGCGTTTAGGTGTGTAGTTCTCACCAAAAAACTGTTTGGGTTGTTGTTATTTGAACTCTACTCGGATAACTTAGATTTCATATTAAATGCAAGTATTGGGCAATATGTTAGGTGTTCGTTCTCTTCTCTGTGATAGTTACTAGTAATCTTTCAGTGCTCAAGATGGACGGTTGTTTAGGGCTGGTGTTTTTACCACTAAGCTGCTTTAACAAGTCCATCTGTGTCTTCATCCAAATTGTTTGGACACTGGGAAGTCGAATGTGTAACCTTATTTTGCCTCTAGCTTTCAACTTAAACACACTTTGTAACGTTCTCATATTCACATTTTGTGTCTTCTGAAAAGGCGTTTGAAGCCTTTGTTATAATCATGTACAGGTTTTGAATAAGAAACCTGAATGAGATCTAAAGGAGTAAGCATTTAATTGCAGATTAGAGCAAATGTCCATGCTGCTGTACTGTTCGTGTCTAGGGGAGAGAGATGGAGAAAATTGACTAAGGGGGCCTTTAGGAGTCACTGAAATGTGAAAAAAAAAAAAACCAACAAAAATCAAAGTGACTGTTGAGCACCTGATGGAAAACTAGACGCTCAACTCATTTGCATCCTACATGGCTTTCAATAATCAAAGCTAGCTGCAGTGCAACCTTTCTCTTTTTCCTATTTTCTTTTCCTTGGGTTTGTTTTTTTTTCCGCATTCTTAACGAGGAAGTTCATATCCTTATGCTTTGTTTGGATGCAACAGATTTTTTTGAAAGTTGAAAGTACTTCACGCTGAAACATAGTTAGGTCTCCTCTTACAAAATGCTAGCTTTCCTCCTGTTGCAAACTATTTTATCTGTTAAGTAATTCAGACAAGCATCATAAGAATATCTTTCAATGATAGAGTTTAGTTTTCTTATCCTAAAAGATAAGGTAGAAAATATCTTATGATTGAGTGGAAATTTTTTTCGATCTAGTGAGTGAACATTTCAAAACAATAAATCAGTAAAAGCAAATTGTAATGGATACGCTTGTGTAACTTTGGCTGCGATTATTACTAATCCTTCTACTATCCTATTGAATGCTATGACGGGTATCTGGTGCGAATTCTTAGGTATGTGTTTACCAGGAAGTTTTTCACTGCCATCTAGAGGAAGATACTCAGAATTCCTTAAACTGTAACCGCAACACAACCATCTGTTCTCTGTGTGTTTGGCTCTTTTGATGGAGAGAATTATAACAATGTTCTGATACACCATGTTAAAAACAGTAACAGAAATAAACAGAATCAACAGAAATAAATATGGTTGATTGTCTGATCTAGAGCTCAACAACACTGAGATACAGGGTAAAATCATTAGAGCTGACAGAACATTTCAAATATTTATTCCAGAAATTAAATCTAAGTTTAAAAACTGTTCTGAGAAATGGCTACTTTTTCATTATTTCTGGTAGTGTTTTCTAAATGTTTACCACAGCTTAAGTTTACATTAAGCCTTTGAAAGAAGAGTTCTGTTGCAAAAAATTTCTTCATTTTAGGAGCACATATAAACTACTGTTTCATTTGAGAATAGATGTCTCAACAGATCATTGTCAAAACTACTATTAAATTTTGTGTGTGTGACTTCAGTACAGATACTTACAAGGTGATTTAACTCAGCAAGTTACATTAACAAGTTTGCTCGTGGACTTCATAAGTTAGAAGCCTAATGAAAAGTTCTGGTTTGTTTTTCAGCTGATCAGTGTGTCAATCATTGCAGTGCTCAAACCTGCGTGTTGGCTCAAGAAGAACAGCTTCTGCAGACTGGAGACAAACAACTGGCCAGACATGTGCTGCTGTGCTTACTTCTTATTGTTGGCCTGTTTGCTGTAAATATTTTTTCTTTCCTTGTTGTTTAAGTCATAGAGGTGGAATGATTTTTAGGAAAGTTGTGTAGATGGTCCAGTAAAAGTCTTCCAATTACTCATGTAACAATTCATTAAATATAGGCTTTATTTTGGTCCCTTACTGAAAGAGGGTTATCATAAAATTAATTTTTCTGTGCCACACCATAAATTAAAGGCAAGTTAAGATTGATTATATTACTGAGCAAGCCACACTGGAGAACCCTAAAGGGAAAAAAAATGGAATTATATCATTTAGTAATTAATTCATCACTACTGCCCCTCTTCCCATTTTCTCCAGCGCTAGTCTTCTTCCCTAGACAATAATCAATTAAAAATACAAAGTGAATTCTACTTCTGAAAGAGATTGTACAAAAATTGTTCCATCTAATTCATGTTTAGATTTGGAGCTGGGATTTCTCTGAGGTGCTTTACTAATGAGGAGTAATGTAAGACTTTATTTGAAATGGGAAGGTGCACTTTTGTTGGTTTTAGTGGTGGTTTGGAGGCAAGGTAGCTGAGCTGGCATTGCCAAGCGGCATTACTGGCTGGATCCCAGCTGTGTAGGTGGCTGCTCCTGTGTGAAAAGTGTGAAATACCAGAATGTAATGCATTAGAGAGAACATTTAAATTTTTACCTGCAGCAAAGATCAGAAACAACTCTCTCTGAAGGTAATACTCAAAGTTGAGCTGCTTTGGGTGACAATGAGGGGGAAATTTTTTAATTTTTTTTATTTGGAGTGGAAAATAATCATGGCAGAAATATGCGATACTGCAAAGCAGGACAGTGTGGTACAACTACGTAGTGTAATAGCTACTACTATTGCTTTTCAGATTCTGTTACATTACAAAAAGGGAAAATTTTTCTCTCTCAAATCTCCTGTATCAAATATCCCATGCTAATAATTTATTTTTTTTAAATCGTCTATATTTAAGAGATGTCCCAAATGTTAGTCTCTTGTTGTATCTGAATGATTGCATAGATACTATGAAATGAGACCAGATACATTAAAGAATTAGCCTTTCTACCCAAAGAGGTTAACTTTGGAGGTTTTTTCCTTTCTGTCAGGAATCTGAAATAGCTGAAGTGGTATGTGCTTCAGCTTAACACAATCTTAACTATGCAGAAAATATGTAGAAATCCCTGGTCTCAGCTAAACAGGCCTAAAGACAAATACTGAAAATCTGTCTGGGCTAATATTGTCTGTGTTAGGTTGAATCCCCAAGTATGCTTAAAGCAAGTTCCTTACGTAAATACGTGAAGGGCAGGACCTCTACACTGGTATGTTTTGCATTATTTTGTTTAAAAACAAGCAAACTCTTCCCCTCCAGCTATTAAGCGTAACTAAAATGATGTTTTAAGGTGTTTGTTCCCTCTGATTTGTCTTCATCTGAATCATTTGTTCAGACTGAAACTCATGCAAGAATCTATTAGCAAGAGAAGAGTAAGAAAATGCTTTTGATTTTCAACAATCAGGTTAAGTTTGTGGGTTTTGCTGGTGTTTTGTGTTTTTTTTTCTTAACAGAATCTTTCCAGTTGTTTGTGGTGGCTGTTCAACCAAGAGCCAGGACGGCTGTATGTGGAATTGCAGTTCTTCTGTGCTGTGTTTAATTTTGGTCAGGTACATATCCATGTTTGTTCTGGAAATGACTTTGTTAGTGGATATTGTGGCAGATGCTGTTACAAGCATTGCACGTTGAAGTCCTCAAAAAATGCTGAAGTTACCAGCTCCTTACGTTGTTTTGTCTTTTTTCTTTTGCTTTGATAGATTTCTTACTGTAATGCATGTCTTTTTTGTGCGTGAACATTTTCAAAAGTACAAATGACACCTGGATGTCCAAAAACTGTGGACATTGAGTAGGATTTTAGCCTTTTTTGTTCCAGAAAGTTTCACTGGTGTTGCTTCTGCAGAGTTACACCAGTATAAATAAATAGGTGTGAGGTGGCCACACGGATAATTTTGCTAAAAAGCTTTAAGTTATTGTCTCTTTAGCTTCAGTTACAGCACCATTAACTAATAGCTGACAGATGTGGAATTGTTCCAGCTGCACATGGCCCATTTCAGTGCAACCTGACACAAGGTAGCTTTTGTTTCTCTGGGAAGGTGAAAGTAAAGCAGCGCTAATACACATACTAGAGGAATGTTTTACAGATCTGTGGAGAGTTGTGCCAACAACTGCAGTATCAAGTAATGATAGTAGTTTTGATATAAAAGCAGCATGGAAAAATGAATTAATTAGAGAGCATGCCAGCATTCAAGTTACAGTAAGGCAGTTCTTTTCTTGACATTAACACAGACCAGTATAAATAACGGGCTGTGTAAGGATAGCCAGTTACTCTTCAGTGTCCAGTGGCATGTCACAGCATTAGGTTTACCAAACTCTTTCTTCAAGAGTTTCATTGATGTACTGTTATGTATTCATCTGTCTGTTTAAGGTCCAAATGAAAAATAAAAGCGGAAACAAAATGCATTTTGAGGGATATCTAGTGCATTTTGTGGGATATCTTGCAGAGGGATACTTTTCACGTGTGTTTTGGCAATGAATTTTTAACACTTTTTGTTATTTAGAAACCAGTCTTGCTTAATATTGCTTTTTCTATATTTTCCCCCCAGGGCTTCATTTGCTTTGGTATTTTTGGCTTAGATAAGCACTTAATCATTCTACCGTTCAAACGAAGGTAAATAGAATCTTTACACTTCCACCTATAAACTTAATTGTTAACAATAATCATTTTAAAGGGTAATGAGTGTTCAGCGCCATTGCATTCCATTTTCTATTTGTCTGATCTTTCTAATTTCTTTTCTCTCCCAATTGTGGGGAGCTAATTGCAGTTCACTGTGCATAAGATTTTGCTGCTGTCCTAATGACGTTCCCAGAGACGAAAATCCCACAGGCTCCCTTTAAAGAAAATATTTGGCAAATGATGGTGAAGTGTGTAATTGGATCAGTGAGATGATAAATCTACAGGAATAATTTCATCTGATAAGTTAAAATTTAGATGAATGCTAAACCACATTGTGTCAGCACTGTTTTCAAGTCCTGTATACAGAACCTCATGCAAGTACTTTGTGTGGATGGATGCTTTGCCTGCGGAGGCATGAGCTGTACAAAACCACCTCTAACTTGGAGCTAGCTGGCCCCAGTGTAAATTCAGCAGCTAAAGCTGGCTCCCAAGTACTCTTTGGTTTTCCTTCTGACTGAGCCTAGAATGAAAACTCTCAGTGTCCAAAGGCCATACAAGTGTATTAGATTTTATTGGGCACAAAACTAGTAAAACAGTTGTGATAAGCTTCCTTACGAGTTCCATTCTGTTTTTTGCAGTTTCCTTGAAAATGCCTGTGGTTAATCTACTGGGTTTAATTAATATTTTTATTTTTTTTTCAAGACTTGAATTTTTCTGGGGAGGAAGAGAAGCAGCAGGACATAGAGATCCATCTGTACCTGAGGAAATCAGGATGACCTGTCAACAGTTTGTTCGTTATCATAGAGAACACTGTGTCAAAAGTATCGTCAGAGGCAGAAGGTAAGTTTCCTCCCTGCACATATAACGTGTTACAAAGGTCATAGTTCACCTTTTGGAAATAAGGAAATGGAGTTTAATCTGTCTGTGGGTGATTCCTGTTGCGGTGTATTTGCTCAAACCTTGAGGTGGGGATTAAGACTTTAGCAGTAACAGAGAAATGTTTCTAGTCTCGTACTGAAACATTGAGGTGCAAGTTAACACATGATCCCATCTAGATTTTATATAAGTTATAGAAGTTTTGTATCATTAAGACATTGTCCCAGTTTTTTTACTTAGCTGTAGTTCAGGAGGGAAAATCTTTCTGAAGAAATGTGTGTGATAATGTATGTAATAGCGTGTGTGTGTGTGTGTGTGTGTCTGTGAATCTTGTCAAACTTGAAACCTTTCAATTATTTTATTTTGAGATTAAGAAGGTGTTAGGATGTCGCTAAATGTTTACTAATAACTAGCTTTTACAGGAGCCAAAAGTGTTGAAACTGATGTCAGTGTGCTCAGAGGCCACTCAGTATGTGAGATTAGTGGGTTTAGGGCCTTTACACCTTTTGAGTTCATACAATTTCTTTTACTCATCCCTCTTGTGAGATCTAAACCTCAGTTTGAGATCAGCAAACTCTGAGGCAAATTATGATACCAAAATGAATGCATTCAGGTACGTGTAGGTGTATGAGAAGGGAAATGCAGACAGAAGCAGCGACAACGAGAGAAAGAATCTGCCTTTATTTAAATATTTGCTGTATAAAATGGAGATGTGAAGAATTGTTCTGACAGGACACTTCTACTTTTCTTGTCATGTGAGATTTTAAGTAGGACTCGTTTGGTAGGATGGGGTGGTCTTTTAATAGTCAGGTAGTCCGAAACCACATTCCAGAACTGGTTTTTGACAGCATCATGATTCCGTTCAGTCTCCTCAGAAGTCAGCATATTCCGTAAGAAATAAAGTAATAAAGTTATCCATTTAGAAAAAATAACTATGGCAGTTTAAGGATTTGCTTCTTTCATTCCGGACACAATAGATGTCAGAAAATGTTTATTTTGAAATAGGACAGGATTTACAGCTCTGATTTTGTGCCTCTGTTGCTATTGTGGTTTTTTGCCCTTTGGGCTGTTCATTTGGTTGGGTTTTGTGGTTATTATTAATCATATATCCACCTGAGAATACGTGAAAATCTGACATTTGTTGCTTCGTTGCTTTAATAATCATGTTTGTGTGGAGCTAGTTTCCTGTTGTATTTCCCTTTGTGAGTTAAAAGAGACCATTTATCTTTTCATTTTAAATACTCATCTAACTTGATCCTATCCTTTTTTGATTTAAACGTATTGTAACTGAGAGCTTATAATCATGGATTTTTATTTTAATTTTTGCTTCTCTGCTAATAGATGTTAACACTTGCTCTGTGTTACTGCTGCTTTAAACTTAAAAAAATAGAGAAAGAAGTTTGGGGTTTGCTGTTTTGTGTAGCTGTTAATCATCTTCAGAAACACTGCGCTTGGGTTCCATAGAGCAGATTTTAGATAACCAGAAACATTCTTTGCTGCAGGTAAATTTCTGTGTGGTATTTTTACTGCAACTAGGTAAATGTTAGTGGCATTGCCTCATACATGTGTAAAATAAAATGAGTTTAGTCTTATTGTAAAGGTTTTCTTTATTCTTAGTACTGTGTGGTAAATATTTTAAGTGGATATGCAAGTTAAATGTTTTTTGTTTATAGTATATAAAGCAAATAGCGTCTGTTTAAAAAACAGTAGAAAATGTAGAAAAATTATCTGAAGTGCAGATTGAGTTTGTTGCAGAAGTGGTCACGTTAACGAGTACATGGGAAGTAAGTATCCAAGAAATAGAATTATTACATTGTGTGCATTTGTAGGAAAATCACTCCTTATGTTCACTGAAATCTATTTCATAGTTTATTTCATACTTGCACAAGCCTAAAATAAATTTGTACGAGCATTTTGCTTCTCATTGAAGTGCCTGTAGGAAATGGTAGTGAACATTGGCATGTCCCTAATATACAAGACTTGCAAAAGCTTTTCTAACATGCTCTTAACTATCACGATATCTTTCCTTGTTTCCTGCTATTTTTCCTTGCCTTTCCCCATCATGCAGTGGTGATACCAGATTTACAGAACATGTGGGTGAATCATTCCTTTGACATACAGGTGTGGTGCAAAGATCTCCACTGGCATCTTCTTTGGCTGTGACCTGGTGAACTGGCTCATGCAAGTTGGCCTTGCCTCTGACCGCGGTGAAGCCGTGATGTATGGAGACAGACTGGTGAAAGGAGGCGTCGTCCAGCATATTACGAATGAATTTGAATTTCGGGACGAATATTTGTACTACCGTTTTATTCCTAAGAAGTCAGTTGCAGTAGAAAGCCACTGACCTGAGCACGTAGGCGGAGGACAGGAGGTTGGGGGTGAGTGTGACCACCTCCTCTGCCTTCACCACTGAAATTGGAAGTATTTATTTCTCGGGGCTCTCAGAGAATTGTGTTGTTTCTCTCTTGTAAAGTTAAGAGATGCGGCTCTACTTGTGTCTATTCTGAAGGAACTGGTAGCAACTGAGATTTAGTGAGTGTTCCAACCAGGGTGCAACTGGAACAAAACAAGATTCTCTGTATTTAAAGCATTTTTCCTATTTTGAGCAAAACAGATAGTAAAATGATACGTGTCACTGTCGTATTGTAGAGACATTATAACAGCAGCTTTAGTGACTGGTGCCACAGTGGAAAAAAAACTTGAATGAGAGGGATTTTACATGTTGCTCTATTTTTTCCATATTTTAGTGTGATGAAATATTGATTCTTGTTTACAGTCAGACTTCCCCCTGAGAGGCATGAGGGATTTCTTCTATCATACCCCAGGTTTTACTGCTCTACTCTTGTCTAACACCAGAAACTTTTTCTAGCTGTTTATACCTCAGATCAGGTGGGTTTTTTCTCCCTTAAAGATAAAATTCTCCATTTGTAAAAGTAGATTTGTTGCAAAGATGGTTCCAGTGGATTAAAGCCGAGTGGAATAAATAATGGTTTTGTACAAACTGACTAAATCTTAAAAATATAAAAATACCCACCACTCCCCCAAATTAGGGAGTGATAGATAGAAAGGAATTTCACAGAAACAATTGGTTCTGAAGTTTTGCCTTATGGTGGTAGTAACAGCTTTGTCAAGAGTAGATTTTTTTACTTTCTGACATTAGCCTTTTCAGCTTAATTCAGAAGTGCCAGCCTCAAAAAAAAATGTTATGGAAGCCTTGGTTACCTGTGCAAGTCAAGATAAAAAAAATTATCAAATCATATAACTTTTAAAACTAAATACAATGACTTTTAAATCTATTATGTAAAGGATTGTAACTGAACATCCAAGTTAGGGTTTAGAGTAGGTAAAGATCCTATAATTTTAGTATTGGCTGCCTAAGACAGGTATCTGGTAAGCCTCGGGTATCCTGCTGCAAGGTCTAAATTGTTACTCTAATGTCATTCAGATTCCTGTTAACTGAAGCCAGAATCTAAGAATCTGTGTCTTCCGCAGTATTTTGAAAATGGTAAAGACAAACTGTAATAGTATCTGATAGCCGTTAGGTTGTCTTTTTAAAACTACAAGAACAGCGTTGATCTATCTATATCAAAATTTTATATAGTGAGGGAAAGGAACCCAGCTATTAAAAAACATATATTTGCTTAAGCATATGGATAGCTCTGTTCATTCTGTTTTTAAAAAATGTTTCCCTTTATTTTTTTTTAGTACACTGATTTTTATTATAGCTACTTATGCGTCTACTTTGTATTAAAAGTGATTTTAGCAGCATAAACTACTGTTCAAGAAGCAATTGTTTTATGGTAGCTATAACTCCATGCAAGTCTTATGTTGACAAAATAATTCATTTTCCTGTCGGTCTTACTGCACTCCTGCAGTGTGAACAGAAAGATAACCACATCCTACCGCATCAGGATGCTGTACAAACTGACATACTTTAACTTTTTCCAGCAACACAATAATTGACATTTGTATCAGGCTGTGGCCACAAAGGAAAAGAATGAGGTGTTTCCATCACAACTGCTGAAGATGGCTACATCAAATGTTTTGGAATAATTAGATACATGCGACTTAAGAGCAGAAGCCGTCAGTATGTCTGGCTTCTAAATACTGTAACTTGTCAATAAAGCTGTTACTTGATTTCAGAGTTCTGAGCATTGATGTGAGGTGTGGGAGGGTTATGTGTGCATGTCAAGATTTACGACAAATGTGGTTTTTCTGAGAGATTTGTTAAAGTGGCTCTTGGGTTTCAAATCTGGTATTTCTGAAATCCACCCCTGATGCTTTTTAAGTAGGCAGAGGACTTGTTAATGAGCGTTCACACAAAGATACCAGTTTTCATCTAAAACCAAGTCTCTTAGTAACATTTCACATTATCATATACTTACCAAATACAGTTTGGTGTTTTTTTAATTCTTCACATGTTCAAGAAGTTGATCTTAGGTCAGTTCTACAGTCCTATGTGTAGTCATTGAGAAAGACAGGAGTGCAAGGACATTTTCATCATAAAGTCCAGCCCTTGTCTCTATAATGGCTCTGCTGTTCCCTAGATTTGAACAAAACTTACCTGTTTTAAGCAAGAAATTTTTCAGAATTTCTGCTGAGAGAAGGCTCCATTACAAATCTAACGAAGAGAACACCTTTAATGAACAACAGACACCAAATTCTGTTAGATTAGCTGTTGCAACATTGTGACTGCTGATAACATACCCGTTAGTCCGATGAGAGTAGTCTGTGGTGGCTAATAAATAGACTAAAGAAACTGGGAATGAAATACAGTATATGAGAATCTATTTCTAAATCCCTGGGTACTTCTGGAAGCTAAGAATAGACTTTTAATTGCTTTAGAAAGTTAAGTAACTTTTTGATAAATACTTGCTTCCACCAAGGAGTGCTGTCAAGTTTTAAAATAGTTGACAATTTCATGCATGTCACTAGTTGATCTGCTAATGTGTGAATTTTCGGTGGTTAGAAATAGTTTTAAAGATGTGGTGAGCAGTGCAGTGAGTTCTTTTATTTTGAAGGCGGATTAGTTTGGGTTAACAGTGACAGAAAACTTGTGGTTTTCTAGATAACGGGTTTAGAACACTCGTTTTTTAAATAATGATCCTTCATAAAGCTCTAGACCTTTTAAAACAAGCTGCAAGATGGGTTCCAAGATGAAATACGTGCAAAGGTTGCCCTCTAGAGGACATCCTGATTTTTATCCTTTTTAATGCGTGGTTGTAGGAAGGCTGTTTCTCCTGGTATCTTAATTTTCTGGTTTTACACTGCATGCGTTCTAGAACGATGAAATCCCGGGGAGAGGGAAGGTACCAAAATATCCTGTACTTTGTTGACTATCACTTGGTCTAGCTCCATGCATCACATTTTTATTTTGTATGCTGGAGACCAGTAACTAAAACACAGCAGAGAAACTAGAGGAACAAGAAGACCTATATACTTAACCTGGTTAATTGCTACCCCATGATAAAGTGGCCAAGAAGTTCACTTAAAGGCCTGATCCACCACCTTTGCCATTTTTTTTCCTGTGTAGCTTCACTGTATTTGCACTGTAGCATGAAATTGGTTTTCTTGTTTTACCTGTGAACTTGACTCATACCTTGCTTTCCAGCAGTTTTACCTGGCATTTATTGATGCTTTTCAGCTATTGAAGAGCTAGTGTAGAACAGCTGATGATGAAAAATAGGACAAAGATATATACATGATTGTCAGATATAGACAATCCAGGAGGAAAACAGTAAACAGCAGCACTTTATTAAATATACCTCCCAGTTCACAAGCATCCACTGTACTACTGAAGTTCTAAGAAATTTTGTTGACAGCACAAGCACAAAAGGTTCACAGTCAGCTCAAGCTTACTTTCAGTCTTAGCTGCTACTCAGTCTACTTGCTACTGCCACTTGGTACACATCGGATCACTAGAACTAAAATGTTAAAGAACCTTTCCTGACCCATTAGATTCTTGCTGTGGATCTGAACACAGCATCCCAAACTAACTTCTACTTTCACTGTACAATCAGGAGGAACAAATTCTGACAAGCTCTTGATTTTGTTATTCATTCTGCAAACTTCGTGTATGTATTTCGTTTGCCTATACTTACTTTTTTTTATGAGTGGGGGTATAGAACAGTTTACAAAATGAGAAAAGTGTGTGTCAGCCCCACCTTTAGCATTTGAGATCATTCTAGAAACTGCCTCAACAGAAAAAAAAAATCATCAAATTTGCTGTGTCTTGCTGTGGGGATGCTGCTCTAATGCTCCATTTCATGTGACAAAGTCTCTTCTGAAGGGTTACAGAAGTACTGTGTTGTGGGCTTTTTTCCTTCTAGTCATACTTTTTATCCTGCTGCATCACCTAGTAAAGGCAGAATCATCTTCATTGTTTGTTCGGTTTGTCCCTTACCATAGACGATAACAATAGTGTCACATATTGATCATTGTTTTTAAACAGGATCAGGGAGGAGGAGTTCCTGGCAGGGCAGAAAGCCTGATTAAATTAGCTCCATCATCTAGTAATTTTGGCAAGACAAGTTATGATTAAAAAGCTTTATATTCAGTCAAAAGTTTTTTTTAATGTCCTTTTCAGTGTCCTGCTGAGTGCCAGTATATACTAGAATATACCACAGCCTCTCCCTTTCTAGTTGCCTGATTTAAAAAAAGTAACAATTAAAGAAACATTAAAAAATTCCCACATTATGTTATAAGGTGCGGAATTAATCTGACAATACTCATATTGTATGTAAATAAGTTTATTTTTTGGTTTCAGGGTGGGGAAAATAGAGAGGGAAGTGAAAACTGTGTGGTAACTTTGAAGATTCTTGCATTGTTTAATTCCATGCAAACAGATTTCACAACCAATCATGGTAAAATTTTAACTGTGATTTGGTTTTAACAAACCTTGAACTTTTAGACTCATTTTACACTGAAGGAGTAGAAGGGGCATATAGGAAACATATCTTAGAATGGTTTTGTCAAACAGCTGAATAACGATCTTACATGACTTGCGTATCACTTTCCTTTTTGTTCAGTGCAAGTAATAGGTTCTACATTTTAGAAAGCACATTTTAATTCAGGCAACGTGAAATTCTGCTACGATGATCTTGACTATAAAAGCTGCGTGTGTCTGTGTGTGTGTGTTTTCACTAGAACGGAGTTCTCCAAATCTGTTAGCATTCTTCATCCAGAGATGGGGTCTTTCCACAATTCAGTCAAGCTCTTGCATTCTAACTGCCTCTCTTGTTGACAAGATCAGTCTCTGCTGACAGCTTTATGCCACGTACAGTCAAAGCCACTGCCTGACTCTTAAGAGCCTCTTCACCATTGCTTCATACAACCAAAAGCTCTTTGGCCTGAATATGAATCCGTATCTTTAAAACTGTCCGTGCAAACTGGTATATTGAAAATAAGATGTAATCTATATAGCCACTTCATTACAAAAATTAATCATAAAACTGGATGTTACCACATTAAAATAGCAGCTTTAGCTATATATTTTGAGTTCTTCTTCTACACACTGTGGAAAAAGGCTAGCCACTTGGTTAGCGTCGAGACATCCGTTTTGCAGGATCAATTCCATTTCACTTATCTTCTTTTTCTCCAACTCCTGTATCTCTTTCAGCATCTCTTTACCTCGGCCCTGCAAAAAGAAACATCTGTGTTTCACTATACAGAGTACACAGTCTTCACCCTAACAAAATTTTGTTCTCTTGTCCTTATTTTTACCTCTTAATAGTTTCTAGGGTACAAATTTGTGTTGGTGAAACTTAGCACCACGACAGGTTTTCTTAGGTCTCTGGTATCTTTCCTGAACTGTAGCACTCACTTCATCTCCCTCTATCCTTCTCTGACAGATTTAAAACAAAAAAAACTTAAAGCTGCTTTAGATATTTATGCTACCAAAACTGAAGTTAGCCTATGTCTTACTTTTTGTCTGTCAATAGGAGAGACACTACTGTTAAAGGTAAGTAATGACCTCCCTGCTCCACCTTTGCATCCAGCAAGCTTTGTGATCTTCTTTCCTGTCCCTACAAGCAGTGAGAAAAGGCAGGCCCTCCTTCCAGCCTCAGACCAGCGTGCTGAAGAGTTTTTAGTCTTGTCAGGAGCTGTGTATTTTCTGTGGCTGCTCGAGCATTTCCCCAGTATCTGACTGGAGCAGGGGGATGTGTGGCCTGCTGCTTTGCAAGGAGAGCAGTACAGACACTTGTCTGGGGCTAGGCCTGGCAGAACAGCAAAGTGCTAGTTGCAGTTTTGAGTGTTGGAAACATATGCCTGCCAGATGCCAAGGCAATGGGCTTCTGGTGCATGACACTGTTCTTTGCGGTCCATCAAAGGGCATTAAATGGCATCACATTAACAAAATGTGAGCAAGGAGCTTATATAAACCACCTGCTTGCATTGAAACCTAATTTAATCAACGTACCTTGATATCTTCCATAACTACGGCAGCACTTTCATGTTTTTTATAGAGCTCATGTCTTCGATCTGGCTTATTCTGAAAACGTGGTTGCTTCTTAACTGGATCATCATGACCAAATGTAGGGGAGCTAGTTTTTAATAACTGAGTAATATTGGGCACAAAAATGAAAGGCTTGAATACAGACCTAGAAAGAGAAAATAGAACAGAGATCCATTATTGATACAGTTTTGTTTAAATTGTTGTCAGTTGTCTTTTTTCCTCATTCTTCTAATTCCTTGTTAAAAAAAAAGTCTTAATAAAAAAATAAACTCCAAAAATCTCCAAACTGATGTTTTAAGTCAGTGTCATAGCAGTGTTTTATTAAATTAGTTCGTAGACAGCATTAATGTACATAATGTACATTATGTTCCACCTCATTTTTGATTCTGCTTTTTCAGTGGAAGGAGTTAAAAAAAAAAAGGGAATATAATTAGACAAATTGCAACACTTTTTCATTTAGATATTTGCAACTTTTATCCTAATTACTTGCTGCTCCATCACCTTGCAGGATCTGGAGTTCCAGTGAAGAAGTGAATACATGGCAGATTAGGCTGCTGAGGCAACACAGACACCATGCTTCCAGTCGTCATAAATCCACCTTCCATATTAATGCCACTCTCTTTGTCACGAAGAATTTCCATCATTATTTCAGATGTGATGGATCCTGTTTAAGATACAATGCAATTATTTACACACAGTGCTACTTCTACCAACTAAGGGGCAGGTTCTCTACAACTGGCTCCTTTTTACTTTAATAGGCAAAGCCATTTTTAGTTTGTGTTGGCAGAAAAAAGAAAGCATCATCCTAACAGCATACCTTAATATGTAACACACTTAAAAATATTATTGTTTTCCCCAAAGTATTTATTTCAACAAGTAGGTGGTAATGAGCTATAACATTTATGACTTAGAAAAGAGGAAGCACAACGACAACACATGATGTTTCTCAGAGAAGTAAAATACATATGGCTACCAAATGGGCATTCACACAGTAATTTTTTAGATGAAAATTAGCAGCTTGGATTAAAGGCTGAACTTTGAGCACTGTGTGGAAATCAAGATAAATCACTAGAATAGTTACTGGAATTTGTACACCGTTAATACCGTAAATTGCTTTGGAAATGTAAAAATGATAACAACTATGCCTGGATTTTATGTGTGCCTTTGAAAATGAAACACCAAGACTGTCACTTTTTTTTTTTTCTTTAAATTTTAATCATCTGATCTTCCATAACACTTAAGCTTCAAGTTGACAATTGAAAGGATGCATCGGAGTAACCACATGTTCTATATTCAGAATCAACAGAAACTACAACAGTACATCCATTTGTAAAGAAGTCTTAATACTATCTGAAATATAGTATCAAATATCTCTATGAAAATAATTCTTTCTTCTTGGATGAAACAAAACCCTTTCCACATCGTATCTACTGTTCAAATCACACCGCTGTTTGTTCATGCAAAGCATATATTGAACTAGTATTTTTCAACTGCAATGGTGTACCAGTTGAGTTTATGTTTATGGCAGAAACACATTGGTTCACGCACTTCCTTTTTTTTCACTTGAAGGTATCATCTGTCAGTTAATCTTCTAGTGTTTCCCTCTGTAAAGTTCTAGCTGCATAAAGATTCTCTTTTTTTAAACTGCTTTGTTGATTCCTCTTAGAGGAAAGTCAGATGTCTCCAATATTGTTTTTTTATACACGATTCAGATTGCCTGTAGGCAGGCATACAGCGGTACGTTTCGGCACGGAAACGCTTTTAAGTATTCCCACAGTTGCCTGGGAAAGTCAGAGAACTCAAAGAAATCAGCAAGCTGGAGGAATCAAAGAAATGAAAAGAAGCAACAGGCAGTTTGTTAACTGCAAGTTGGCGATTTGTGCAGCAGGAAAGAAGGTACTGCGTATTTTCCACTAGCCTTTTTTATTATTTTGTATTCCTGGAATATGTTCCCTATTTTTTTGAAATATAAATAACGTTTATCTAAAAATGGTCTTCAGGTGGTAGGCAGCCTGGAAAACTGCAATGCCACTGAGTGAGGAAGCTGGGAAGAGTAGATTAAGAAACCAGTGATTTTACTGATGTAAACCAAATAGCTTTTAGTTAGGGCATCTTTTTAGAATAAATCTAAACAAACTGAAACCATATGAAGCTGATAACCTGAACACCTAGTGTGATTTTTAAAATGGCTCAGGTAAATGCCTGAAAATGGGGATTTAGAGTGAAAACACTGATAGAATCTCAGCGTTGTTATAATACAAGTAAATACAGGTATTAGAAAAACGCTTTCAGTATTTAGACCCTGCAATTCCCCAAATGAATGCGGGATTTACATGATCACTAGAGCAGGATAGCAAAAGGTAATTCATTCTGACGCATTAACTAAGTGCTAAACCTGGTCTGGCAGAGCTCAGCCAAATAACTAAACATAGAGGTGCAGCCTAAGTTTGGTTCAGAATAATTACTTCAAATGACCACGTGAATACACGTGCAGCAAAAACCTGACAGGTGGATGCAGTTAGAAGAGAATTAATAGCTTCTTACTATAGAGGTCTGAAAAATAAGTAAGTTAGTGGTTAGGAGAACCTGCTTAGAGTACAGAAAATTACTCTGTTCTGCTCTCAGTGTGGTTTATTACACTACATGAGCTTAGAGGAACAGTTCTAGTGGAACTACAAAGATTTGAAAACCAGTCTCAAAAAATAAATGCGAGATACATATCTGACTGTGGTGCTTTTGTTGTAGGCCTGGGTGAATGGTAACAGACTGAAGCTGTTCATAAGGTTCTGTTTGTGGCTGCAGACCACCTGGGAGTCTGTTTTAGCCTCTGTTTTTTTTTCTTATAGGTACAGTAATAATATATACCCTATCAAAATGTTTCAGAGCAGGTCTTACAGTGTATTTAGCAGAATGATCATCATGTGACCTCTCAGGGTTTTTACTGTACCTGTGTGTCTTTGATATTTAACCTTTGTTTTCATTTTTCCCTATCAACAAATTGGGAAAAAAATGGATCGATTTCAAGTTCAACCTTTCTCCTTTAGGCAAAAAGTTATTCTAGTAAGTTCCAGTTCACCAAATCATGCGAATGACTGCCCACATCAGATGTTTAATCTTTTATGATTTAAGTTAATGAAGCTCACTAAACGCTTTGCATATCTTTTAAAAAAAAAATTACAAATGATACCTTTGTGTTTGTTCAGAAGTTTATACCCTTCACAATATCTGCCTCTGGATGTGGTCATTCTGGCAGTATTTACATAAGAATATGTGGCAGCGAAATCAAATTCCTTTTCTCCGTCCCACCAGCCCTTGCTTTTTGCATATTCCTTCAATTCTGGGTGTTCTCTGTCAATTTTGGTTGTGATAGAGAGCTGGTTGGAGATATTCCGTACACCTCCTGTTTATAAGGTGAGAAGAAAATCATTTTAATGCATCAAATGCTTTCTCTTGGTATTTTGTTTACAATTAGCTTACTAAAGTAAACTGCGCACTGAAGAGTTCGCTGCAAGTTCTGTGATTCATTTTTTGCCCTTTCTCCCTGGCTATGTGCATCCTTCTGATTGAAATTCCACTGCCACTCAGTTCTGACTCATCTTACTTCTATTGCCCACATCATATTTCAGGTTCTGTCCTGGTTATTCCCATCTTTACATTCTTTCTCCTAGATCTCCAAAGCCATAGCTTGTCCTTCTAAGGCCACTGGGAGAATCGGCCGCTTCAGGGCTCAGTGCACTGATCCTGTCAGTGTCACCCTGTCACCAAATGAAATTGCCATTGATTGCCACCGTCACTATCCTGCTGTCATTCTCATGCTGACCTTCTTGCTGTCCCCTCTTTTCCAAGTGAGAAGTGGTCATCTGTGACTCTAAAAAGGCCCCCCTGTGACTCAGCTCCTCTGTGAAACTGCTAGCCCCTCCACACCAATGCCCTCGGAAGGGAACTCCTGCTGTTTACAGGCACGCGTACAGATCTGGGGGCTACTTTGATGCCTTAATGAAACGGTCAATGAAAAGTGGAGAACTGCTAATTGTGATTGCATTCAAAATGTTTAAAAATCAAGAGCACCATCCATACCTTCTACTTTTTCTGCTGCCCAGTATTTTCCTGATGTCTCCAGCACCCATGCCTCCTTTCTGTCGGCTATCAGAAAACTGTTATGGTATGTAAATGCCATGTGGCTCTCCATACAGTTCCCTCCCTGTCCATATTTTTCTAGCAAATCAACTATGACAGTAAGAGCCTTTTCAGCTGTGTCCGCTCTCTCGAGTCCAAGCCTAAAACAAAAAGATGTTGTTACCTTTGAAATTATAAACTTTACATGCAACTATTCAGCCTGAGTATTCAAATCAATTTGGAATGATATTTCTATTTGTAACTGTCCCGGTTTCACTGGGAGAGCATCACAGACCTGCCATGGTGTGCAGGCCGTTAGCAGTTTGGGGTCAGCCAGGGAAGCAGCCCCGAGCTGGCTCACAGCTCTATCCCAGCCCAGAAACATCATGCTCAGCATAAAGGGGAAAGTTGGATGAGGATGGAGGGGATTTTCTGACCCTGCTCCTGAGGCCTGTCTTCCTGTTTACTGGGACCACTGTACATTTGCTGGGCTGGGTATAACTTTGTTTACTTTATACTGGCATTGGTATTAGTTTGGCTGTTTCATTGAATCTGTTTTTATTTCAACCCATAGGTCCCCCCTCCTTTTCCCGATCCCCTTTCTTGGCTGGGAAGGGGTCACTGGGTGATAGAACAACTGCTACAGTTTAGCCCTGGATACAGGCTAAATGTAGACAGTACCTGATGCTGGTATGATCTGGTAAGACAAAGGAGCAAGTCACTTGAAGGGCTTGTTTAAAGCAGGTGCTCTATGTCCTTGACATGGGGAAAAACAACCAAATGGAAATGCAGAAAGGCTCCTAGGAAACACGGGCAAGTCCTGTGTGGGTACTGGTCTGGGCAGAAACAGTACCAAGAGTGGACTGACTGCTGCAAGTTAACAAGAGCTGCTTTGGCACAAGCAGCTGTCATTATTTACACGGAGATGCGCGGCTATGACTGAGACTTAAAAATATGGGTGTGAATTTTGGGGGAAATAAGAAATGAATGCGCACTTTAGATAAAGACCTAAATGCTAGTTCCTGAAGTCCAGCTGTGCTCTTGCTAAGTGTCTTGTTTCAGTTTAGTAGAAAAACATTTGGTGATTTCCTTGCCAGATTCTGTTCTAGCACCTGATACCTCCTCTCACAGGCTCCCAGCTCCTGGCAGAGATCTACTGCCCGGGCCAAGAAAGACTTATTTTTAACCACGATTAGATGAGCAGAAGAGACAGACGCATCTTCTGAAAGTGAAAGCACATACTTCCCCCATTTAATTAAACCCAAAATTAATTAATGTTTCCAAATAAAATTCCGAATTCGGCCCCATTTACCAGAAGAGCCTGTGCAAACCTTACGAGATCCATGCCGAGGAGAGCTTCATCGCCACAGACCTCCTCTCTGCCCCACACCGCTTCGTTCCCGATGCACACGCCGTGCTCGTTGGCCCCCATCTCTGCCCCCCAGAGCCAGGAGGGGCGGCTCAGGACCACGGCGTGGGTCTTTTCGACCTGCTCAATTTTGACGTAGGTGCACTGCAAGAAGTCAGAGCACGCAACAAATTATCTTTCACGTCAGGGCCTCGGCGAGCATCTCCCCTCGATTAATCGGCCAAATCGCGGGGCTAAAAATACACCGAAAACAGGATTAAGGGGGTTGGGATTTTGTCGCCGTCTTCCCTCACCTCCAGGACGGCGCCAGGGGGGTGCGCGGCGGCAGGAAAGTGAATCACCTCCTGCACCTCGTCCGACGGACGGTCCGAGTTCTTCCCGAAAACGACGCGACCCCC
>VWZK01006527.1:35270-59015 GCA_013396935.1 Baryphthengus martii | reverse complement strand
CGGGCCGAGCCGGCGGCTGGATCCGTTGCGGCCCGGGCTGGGCTGGGCTGGGGCGTCGCGGTCCCTCAGCCGGTCACTTAGGCCGTATCAGCCGCGCCCCGGGGAGCCCGGGAGGTGGGAGCAGGGCCAGACGGTGTCCCGGGGAGGGTGACGGGCTCCCGTCACCGCAACATCGGCCTTCCTGCGGTGGCACCAGGGTTGGGGCAACGGGGAGGGAAGAGGCTGGAAAAAGTTAAGAAATACTTGAAGGTTCGGGATGACTTGCTCGTAGGTATGTATAACTGTCGCCTTTTCCTGGCTTCAGCTTTTTCAACCCCTGGTTGCCTGCATAAATAGGTTCTGCACACAGTTCAGCAAAACCCTCATCTGTCACGGTGTGCCCATGTATTTCACACCTGCCTTGACCTGGTTCTAGGTCCCTCTTCCCTTGGAATGTACCATTCCAGGAGCTCCCGAGAGAACATACAATTTGGGGTCTGGTGAGCCTTAAATGAGTAAATGTCACTACAGGGAAGACTGTAACACACTTAGGCCTACTTTTCCCACTAAATTACAAAACTTTCTCATGTCTTCTCAGTTCTTAAATGCTGTTGGAGTTGTAGCTTATCAAAGGTACTTCTTGTGTGAAGTTCATTTGTTGAAATGCTGGGTGGAAATAATATATTTTATATGATTAGAATGGGAATTTTCCCTTGTTAAGTATTTTTAACAGATAAAACCAGATAAGCATTGTGAATACATTTTGCAGTAGTTTTTGTATTTGTTTGAAGTAGACACTTACTTGTTTTTCCTAGGTATGGATGGCAGAACAGAAAATATCATATGATAAGAAGAAACAAGAAGAATTAATGCAACAGTATCTGAAAGAACAGGAGTCCTATGATAATAGGTGAGAATTGGCAAAAAATCACACGCTTCTTCCTACTGTCTCTTGTTTCCATGGCCATGAAGAACATATCATTGTGAGTTACTTGAAACGCTGTCTCTCGTTGACCATGGTAGGAGAGGACAGGGGCTCATAAAGTGGCATCTGATTAAGCAGAGGTCACAAGAACGTCTTCAAAGTGACTTGTATGTGTCTTGTAATTCATTTCAAAATATGTGATGTTGGACAGAACGGCAGGTGACCCTGTGTAACAATGTATTTGGATCACACAGAAGTCCGTCTTTCATAATTCTGTGGACACAGAGTTACATTTCAGTTGTGATGGAAAATTACTGACTAATCTCTCAGATTTTTTTGTTAACTCAACTTTTGTTACTCAAATTAACAAATGAAAACTCGCCAGATATTATAACAATTTCCTGCTGCCCCCTTTTTTTTTTTTGTAATAAATAGTACCAATGTGAATGGTTTGTATGTAACATCTCAAGCTCTGTCCTTTTTATTTAGATTGCTTATGGGTGATGAGCGTGTGAAGAATGGTCTTAATTTCATGTATGAGGCCCCACCCGGAGCAAAGAAAGGTATTGTCGTTTCTGAATCGTGAGCAGACTGTACTGCAAAACTAAAAACCTTCTGAAGAAATAAGTACAATGCGTTTTATTTTAAAATAGATGTGTTCCCAGTTAGTTAATGCTGGAAGGTATGATTTTTAGTTCTTCCTGTGGGAGTACACGGACATACATAGTATGTAATAATTTTGATCTCACAATACTTTAATTTCTTTCAAACTGAGAATGGTTGGGGATTTTTTTAAGCAACAGTTCAATATAAAAGGAAAAAAAAACAGGTAAAATATCTTTCCTGGCAACATCAGAAATTCTATCCTTGACCAAGTGTTTCTTTAGCCATTATAAAGCTATCGTACAAGGAGGACAAGACCTTACGGAGGCAATGACTTGGACACCACAAACCCATATTGTGACTTACTCTCCTTTTCAGAAATAGCAGGGTTACTTTCGCTTAAAAGTTCTGCCCATAATTCAGCTTGGTGCATGTCAAGCATAGGAAATATCAAATCAAGAAATTAGTTACGGTTTTATAAATCCTGAATACCGAGATTCTGTAGTCAAAAGGGCTGGCTCACCTGACTCTGGTAGGTCTGACTCTGACAGTGTTTACAGAATCATAGAATGTCAGGGGTTGGAAGGGACCTGGAGACATCACCTAGTCCAACCCCCAATCCAGTGCAGGAACCTAGGGTAGGTCACACAGGAATGCGTCCAGGCGGGTTCTGAATGTCTCCAGTGAAGGAGACTCCACAACCCCTCTGGGCACCTCATTCCAGTGCTCTGTCGCCCTCACTGTGAAAAAGTTCTTCCTTGGGTTTACCTGGAACCTCCTGTGCAGTAGATTCATAAACGGAGGTCACTAAGTACCTAATGGATACTCACATTGGTCACTTAATTTTAGCAAAATCTGGATGTAAGTGCAGAACTAAGAAAATGTATTCCCTTTAAAAGAAAGTATATTCCCTTTAAAGTGCATCCTTCCCATGTGCATGAAAACCCTTGGGAATGCTTGGAGGGGCTATTCTTGTAGAGCAAATTTTGTGATTATCTAACTTTAAAATATCTTAAAATAATCCCTTAAGCTTAGAGCAAATGCTGCTTTAAATTAGTGATTTTTGCTTTAAAGTCTTTTAAGATTTTAAAATAAAGTATTGTTGCTACTTAGGCAAATACAAAAAAACTTTAACCTTTTTTTCAAATTAAATCCATAGAGTTTTAAAAGGTGGTTCTGGTTTTACAGGATCTGTAACCATATATTAGAGGCTGATTTTAAGTGTGCTCTATTTAAATAAAGTTACTTCCTGAGTTTTTGTGTTGTTATATTAGTAGAAACCATAAAATGTTTTGTCTCAAGCTTAGACACCGGGGATATTTTGCATGTATCATTAATATGTCATTTCTTCTCTTTCCATGATTTCTGAAAATTCAAAGAGGAAACTAAAGAGGTATTTCATTACATCATTTCTTTATGTTTTCTTCCTACTTAAAATGTATTATAGAACAAATTTCAAACTTATCATGTTTTCTGTTTTATAGCAAGAAGGAGAAACTGAATACAAATTCGAATGGCAGAAAGTCGCCCCTCGAGAAAAGTAAGATGTCTGGATTTATCCAAATAACACCTTTTTCGTTGCTTACCTTTCATATCCATTTGTTGTTTTTTTTCTGTTTTGTTTTTGAGCAGTTCACTTGTGTAATCCTGTCATGTCCTAGCTGTTAAAACCTGTAAACCTGGATTAGTTTTTGTTTGGATTTTACATTCATATTAGAAAACACATTAAAAGTAGTGTTTACGGGAAATATGTCTCTGAAATGGATACACGCTTAACAATAAGTAGTTTTGTCATTTTGTATATGTTTGTTTTGTTTTTTTTTAAAGTAGTGATTTGTGTATTTGTTTTCTTTTGTGTTTGTGTAACAGATATGCTAAGGATGATATGAATATCAGAGATCAGCCATTTGGTATCCAGGCAAGTTACATAAATTTCGCTCTGTGGATGTCTTGGGTATATTTCAAATATTATCTAACTGCAGAGCATTCACATGGACTCTCTTAATTTTATCATCTCTTTCTCAGTGAGTTTAAAGACTTCTCTTACACCTAATAACATAGACATTTCTGTAAATGTTAAGCTGTATTGCTGATTATGTCAATATTTATTTTTTTTTCCTTTTAGGTGCGGAATGTGAGGTGTATTAAATGCCACAAGTGGGGTCACGTAAACACCGATCGAGAGTGTCCCTTATTTGGCCTTTCTGGAATTAATGCAAGTTCAGTCTCCAGTGATGGTTCAGGTAGGCAGTGAATGTCTTTTAAAAGTGCTGGTTAGAAATTTTAGAGCACCTCCTCACATTTAATTTTAGAAGATTTAGTTTATCATATATATCAAAGAATTGATGAAATGGGGAGAACCTTTCTTTATTTCAAATATAGGATCCACAATTTCAAGTTAATTATTTCAAATTATAGAAACCTAATTTTCTAATTAGTAACACATTTAAAAGAGATTCCATAATGTCTGTTGCTTTGATTCTATCTGTGGCAAAAATTGAGGAGCTGCAATGCAATTGTTTGTATGAGAATGGCAATGTTTGTGTCACCAAAAAAAAAGTTAAGGTAATGGATTGTCAAAGAGTGTCTCAGTTCAGATTCAGGCAAACTTCTTGGAAAAGATGGAATATCAGTGTATTTTTATTCTCATTTGGAAAAAAAAAAAGGGAGAGTTTTTTGGGTTTTTTTAATAGATAAATGTGCTTCTATAAGTGGACGAGCAATGGAAACCTGCATTTCCAGATGCCTGGTTTCTTCTCAGCTGACTTCCTGTTGCTTCCTGAACTACCATTTTTTTTCTTCCATTAGTTGTTGCTTCCTGAACTACCATTTTTTTTCTTCCATTAGTTGCCTGTTACTGATAAAGTCACACAGCATTTAGTGTTAGGTGAGGTTTAAAGAAGTGGATATAAACTTTCAAATTGGGTATTTTTTTGAATACAATACTCTGTTTTCTGTAAGTTGACCTGAGTTTGTAACACTTTTAAGAATCCTTAAGAATTGTGACATGTTAAAGGACCACCTGATAACATGGATGAGTCTTCAGCTGTACTGGGCTTCAAGATCCTGTGCTGGGTTGCGTATTCAGTTTTGCAGTGATACCATTACCACTGCACTCTTGATAATTTCTGGTTTTCTTCTGTCTTTCCTCAGGTTATCTATTTTATGTAGTAGCTCTGAGGTTCATTATATATTTAGCCTACAAACGTTCTTGCTTTTTCCAAATTAGGTCACCTAGATATGCCTTTTTTTTTTTTTTGAGGTGAGGCCTGGAGGACTTAAGTGAAATGAAATAGTGCCTCTTACTCTCCTCCGCTTTTAGGTGCTGTTTGATGATTACACCATTGTGTTGGCCACCCTGTAGTTTACGTTCTCGGCCTTTCTATTAGTAGGCTATAACATGAAATCATTTCCTTACCTCATTCTTACCTTAGAAGAAACTGTGCTTGGAGTGTTTGGTCGTGGTAGAATGACATTGTGCAGCTCTGACATGTCAGATAGGCTTTTGTGCGGCAGAACTTGCTGCCCACCCAGTTCAAAACCTGTACATTTTAGGAGCGCTTGGCTGGGAAAGTGGAAAGTGTTCGTATGTGCTTATACAAGCTTGGAAATGGACTCATTGTTATTCATATCAGTGTAATATAGACACTTTGCAGAGTCAATGTAAGACTAACTGCTAGTTTCAAACTGAACTGAACTGTCTAGATGTTGGCAACGTTTGGCTGCTCTGGATGTTCCCTACTCAGAGAGATGTTCTCCAGGTAGCTTTCCAAATGGGCTTTCTAAGCCTAAAGAGAGGAATTTAGCATGTATGATGAATTTAGCATGAAGGAAAGTGCTGTAAAACTGCTTAGATGCTCTCAGACTGCAGCAATGCTCTCTCATTTTTGACTCTGGAACTTAGAAGCCAGTGTGCTGAGTATGGGGGTTTTTTTATAGGCTGAGGAAGGATTTCAGGGAGTAGAGGTGAGCGACGGATCGGGATTTGTATATATAATTTGTTAGACACTGCTCTTGGATTTGAATAGTCAGCTGTAATGATACTGCTACTTTCTCCTTCCTTCTTTCAGGGAAGGTATGTAAAAACACTGTAGATAAAGCTTAAAACAATTTTAACTTCTTGATTTAATAGCAGATACAAGGCTTATAGAAAGTGGTAATATCATTAATTAGATCATCCGATAAAAGGTTGTCTGCCTTTTCTACCCTCAGGAATACAATCCTTTCATCAACTTTTCTAAAACTTCATCTGATTTAATAACAAGTTAAATTATGCTCTTTTGACTTCTGGAAATGCCATGTATGTAAATGAAGCACTACAGAGCAGTGAGAACACAAGTCATTGAATTCAGTGATTCTCTTAAGACTCAGAATTCATCCGGGTGGCATGTTAAAGCTTACATCACACATTTTTTAATTTTTTTTTTTTTTTTTACTAAACCCTGACACCAGTCCTTGTCTTGCCTGGGGTGGGAGTAAGTAAGTATCTTTGCATTGCTGAGAGTTCTTCCTAATTGTTACAGTGCTACTTATCTGCAGTTAGCTCTGTAAAATTAACACACTCTGAGGATAAAACAACGGGTTTGTATTTCCCAACAAAACACTGCAACATTAAAGACACAAATTCTGTCGTGTTCTATCCAACGCCTTCCAATCATATAATCTTGTCTTGACCATTTCTCTTTATTGCTCTTTGTTTCCTCTTGTTACTTCTATTTAATGCTTTGTTACCAGCCCTAATTCTGAACTGGTATCCACCTCTAAGAGCCACCTTCTGTTCCTCTGTACAACACATCTCCTCAAGCTCTGCTTTTTCCTGCTTCGCTTTATCAGTAATGGCATCCACTCCTAAGCTGATTTTACATCTCTAGACTAAATTCCTAATTATGCTCCAATTATTAGGAATGATTAGGAAAAATGTCTGTTGCCACACTGTTCTTAGGTTGGCTAGAACTGCAGAAAAGGGACAGTGATTTTTTGTGATACACAGAAAGGTTTCATAAAAAGATGGTATCTTGAACTGATGATTAGGTTTAAAAAAAAACCAAAGCACTTGAATTGCTTCCCACACACCCCTACCACATATCACAAGTGTCTCCTCATGCTTGGAAAACTGGTAAAAACATGTACATAATCCAGAGATTTCATTTATCATGATTATCGGCACACACACAAAAAAAAACCAAACACAAAAAAACAAACAAACAAACAAAACCAACCCTACTTGACTTCTAAAGGTCTGAACTCCAAAGAACAATTTTCAGAAGCTGTCTATTTCTTTCTAGACTGTAGGAAAAAAAATAACACACCTATGGAGAGAACAGCAAATAAGGATTTCAAGAATAGGGAGTGATTGCTTATAGTACATTGCAAGTCTGGAACTTTTTTTTTTTTACTGTATTTTTGATAACTAAATGAGTAAAACAAATATTTGCAGCCAACTCTCAAGAAAGAGTTGAGAAATGTTTGGCTAAACTATTAGAGCAAATAATAGTTTTAAAGGTGAGGAAGTAGTTCCATATGTAAAAAGGAATCTTTAAAAGCTTGTTCCTAGCTTGTGTGGCAGGAAATTGAAATTTAAATACCTCATGAATGAAAGGGTACATCTGAGAATGAGGGATATAATAAGAAATAAAGGTAAAACTACAATAAAATTTTAGTACGATGCTCAATATACCAGGACTCCGATTTGTCTATGAAATAAATTGTATTAGAAGGACCAAATTTAGGCTACAAAACATAGATTTTTTTTTTTTTTAAAGAGCAAATATTTGGAATTTTTGGATAATGTCTTTGAGAAGAACTCTGTAGCTTTTAAGTTATTTACTTTTTTGCACTTTATTTTCTTTTATTTATAGTCTTTTCATCCTAACAAAAGATGATCTTGCATCATTTTCTTGCAAACTAAACTGAATAATTTTTTCTAGACAGTGTGTAGTAGTTACACTACCTAAATTTAGGAAGGATGTAGACTCCTTATTTGAATGAAAAAGGCTTAGGTAATGCAGAAGCTGAATGCAAGAGCACTTGATACAAGTTCAGTTTGTGTCTTGCGCGGCTTTTTTCCTGCTTTAGAGAGAGCAAAACAAAATATCTTATTTGGACTACTTTTTCAGCCTCAGATGAAATGTCTGAGTTCCAATGAATGAAACTGAAACTCCAATGTCTGATTTAGTAGAATTATCTAAAGTTCCTGCTCTATTTCTCTGTGAGGAAAAAGAAGAGTTATTGATTGCCTACATAAACTTTTTTTACACCTCACAAAATAACCACCAATATAGGCTTTTTCTTTCCCGTAAATTCTGTAAGATGTGATTCTCTTATTTCAGTGGAAGGATACTTGTCTTTGACTCTTATATGAAGACTGCATTGTCATCTTCCTCTGCACATAAACCTTTTTGGATTCACGGTTGAGTATCTTGTAGGCAAATACCAGTCACAGACTTCGGTTTACTCTGCAAGACGGAAGCAAGTCTGTGGGCACGGAATTGTGTTCAGTGAGGAAAAACTGCTGTGTTTCAGGATCTGACATACACAGCAGCGCTCCAGCAAACAAAAATAACGACCATCAGTCCCTTAACTTAGGCATGGTGGCTTGGTTATTTTGCTTCTGGGACCATTTTACTAATCTATCTGGTAATTCATACCAAAAAAAAAAAAAAAATAATAATCTTACCATTAAAAAAGCGCCTATTGAATAGTATCTCACCGGTGAGTAGAGATTATTTTTGCAATAAGGCAATTTCAGTGGATGTGGTTATCATGGGATAATCACACCCCTGGGGTACAGCCTTGTCTGTAATCTCCCAGGAGTGTAATTATTTCATGATAACTGCACCCCCTGGTGTTGCATTATTTCTATTATGAAATTCTTAGTTTTAGATATAAAGTAACTTACTTTGATCACTGGAAACTGTAAAGTAGTGTTAGAGTGTTCCAACTGTGAGGCTTACAAAGACCAACTTATAAGATTTACTTCTTTACAAAGGTAAATTAGGCAATCAAAATGCTTCTTTGGGCTAAACTGATTTACCATGTTTTTTACTGATAAAATCCTAACTTTCAAAGTTCAGACAAGATGAAAATATTAGTTGTGATTCTGAGTTTGTATCTGACTGTGTATATATGCACGTATAAAATAGGTAATATATACCAGAAAAAAAACCAAACCAGGTCACTGCATCTAGAAGTTTGCCTGGTTTTACCATCCTTTTTTATCATTATCCAGCAGCATCTGTTGTGGTTTTGTGCTTTTCAGTCCTTTTTTTGGAGAAGCCTGAAAAGCCTTTGACTTTATTAGAACAGAGACTGGTAGGTTTTCTGTGCAAAATGTTTTGAAGTAATGTTATTTCACTTCAAAATTGCCCGCAACGTCTTGGTCAGGTGAAGTTAGGACAATCTAAATACCTCTTTTTTTTGTTGTTGGTTTGTTGGTTTTGGTTTTTTGTTTTCCTGCAAGCAATCAGTTTTGTTTCAATGAATGTTGTGGAGAGGCAAGACTGCTAAAAAGCCATGAAAGCTTAAATATTTACAGCTTTTATCATATGTTTTTTAGAACAAAGAACCTGCTAGGAATCTATTACTGTCTTGTGAAAAAAGGTATTGCTATTTTATAGTAGTAGTGTGTGTATATATATACACACTTGTATATATTTATATATATACACACACTTATATATAGAAGTAAGGCTACTTATTGTCTCAAATAGAGAGAGAATTTTGTAAATGGCATAGTTAGAAGTGGGATGGTAAGACTGAAAAGGGTTCTTGTGCCCTTGGCCTATGAAACCCAAGCCTGGAGTGCTGGGCACCTTTCTCTGCTGTGGGCTGCTTTGGATGTTTTACAGCTGACTGGCTCTATGTGTGATCCATCCAGTGAAATTACTGAGAAGAGAAAGAGTGAATAGCATGTTGTGGAAAATTCAGGCAAATAATGGTAAAAATGTGAGGGAGAAACATGTGTATGTATCTAGTGCCTTATGGTCTAGGAAGATAGAGAAACTCTAGGTATGTCTATGCAAGTGCAGCCTTTGGAAGACTCATGCCCAGCTCCTACAGTTTGTGCCTTCTCTTTGTTGCCTGAGTGACCCCTAACTAATTGTCGTCGTGGTTTCCATCAGTCTTAGTGTCTTCAACTGCTCTTTAGCTTTGGGGTGAAATTCCTTTCCATAGTATCATTGAAACTGCCAGTCATATGGAGACAGCAAAAAAAGAAACTCGGTGTTATATTATGTCTATATCTCACTGCAGGTTTGTTTGGGTCGTTTTGTGACAAGTAAGGTACTTTTTTGTTTCCCCAACAGATACAAATCTGCATTGTATCAGGAATGCAGGAATTGATTTAAGTGTTCTCTTGAATCTATAATAACAAAGAAAATGTATTTGAATGTTAACTGTGAATATTTGTATAAATGGTCATCTGCAGAAGCATACAGTGTATGAAACCTTCCTTTCTGATCTGCAGCTGAGACCTTCGATTGTGAACAGTAGGAATCTTAACTAAATCTTCACATCGTTTAAGAACTGTCACGTTTTAGAATAATCCTCCATTTATGCTTCAGAAACCTCTGTATTTGGTGTGAATGCATAAAATACAGATTTCTATTAGAAGCCTTGTGCTTGGTGTTTAAACAATAACTGCAGATTCCTGTAGCAGTGTGATAATGTTAAAAAGTTTTTACTGCTCAAAAAAAGGAAGAAGAAAACTCAAGATTTTCTGAAATACCCTATGACGAAAGCTTGGCAAATTATGCTGAAATGCTGAGCTGAAGTGTTAAATTGACTTAAACTGCAGACCCTCTGAAGAAGAGCTAATTAAAAGCCAGTTTTTTATTCACTGATTTCTCTTAATGCCAACTGCAGCAGTTGCTTTGAAGTGGAAATATGGTCTGAATGCGGCCATCTCTGAAAGAGATGGAAAAATAATCAGTAAAAAATAATCAATTCTGAATTAATGGAGGCAGCATAAATTTGCTATGTTCTTCGTGACCACGATCATCACATAATTTTAATAATAACTTTGTCCTTTGTGTAAGTAAGTGTCTACTTTTATCTCTATTACATCTACAGTAAAAGTTCACAGACAGTACCATGTGATTAGGCTCAGTCAGTATTTTTTTTCCATTTTTGTTCAATTTCCTTTTAAGCCGTGTGAAAAAAAACCTGTGAAACGTGGAAAGGGGAAAAAAAAAAAAAAGTATATAGATATATTGACAAAACTGTCTATGCTAATTTAAAAAGTTAGTTTCTCTTTTAAGTCAAAACCTAAAAAACCTTGTGTTGTGTTAGGCCTTTGCTACCACCTAGAGAAGGCAGCATTCTGAATTCCGATTATACTCATCCCTCATGTGATGATGTGCTAAACTAAAACCCACCAGTGGAATGGTTTTCTAAAACCTAGTTAATGTGAAAGAGCTGTTTGCATACTCCCTGGAGTATTTCTTTCTTTTTTCCACAGCAGAGCGTGGTATTAGTATCACTGTTACGTAGAAAATCAAATTTCAGTTTGGAGGAGTTATGGCCTCATGTTGTCCAAGATGCATATAAGAAAACCCAAAGACAACATGCTTTAGGTCTGCTTTTTAAAGAAAAATGGGTAGTAATAAAGGATAAGCCTTGAAAGTATCTTGTCCTTGATTCATAAATTAATTTTTAAACATGGTAGGGGAGGATACAGAGTGTGATGTATACTGGGGAACTGATAGCATGGTAGTGGAGTATACTGAGTGTGACACGTGCTGAGGAATTGGTAGCAAATAACCACCTGTGCTTTGCTACCATTTGTGTTCATGTGAATTATCTCTCTGTTACCAAGTCAGGAGAAATCTGATGGTATGATAATGGTGGTGTTTTTAGGTTGAAGTGATCACATCTGCAAGCTAAAAGGTGTCCCACACCAGAACACATTCTCAGGAAGCGGAAGTTCTAGAAAAGCCCTATTCTAAATATGCTGTATTAATGATAGGTTAAAAAAAAAGGTAAAAAAATATATGTAATTAAAATGAAGCCACGAGGAATCTACTGCCTTTGTCAGTAACTTTTATATTGAGTGGTCTATTTCATCCTAACCATCCAGCCACTACCCAGGTACAGCTGGTTACTGTAATTTCCTCTGCCAGAGTTGGCAGTAGTACTTACACTATTACTGCTTCTTATCTCTTTGCTTTCCATATGTATTCCACCAAAAAAAAAAAGCCATTTAAAACTTAATTGATGGCAAAGAATGATTGAGTTTGCTCGTCTGCACTGGTGACAGTAGTGAAGGCTTTTAGCAGTAAATTGAGCAGATACTGTCAAGACTGTGAAGCATGAGTAGATAGAAGTAAAACCATTAGTTTTGGTGATGCTGGCCATCATAACATTATGGTCTGTCCTTACTGCCACTAAAACTGTTGCAGAAAAAGTGCTGTTTAATCACAGTGATTCTAAAAAGAGGTTTCAGCATACTGTTCTCTTCTCTAACATTGGATAATTTGAAAAATGTGCTTTAGAAATGTTAGTGGAGGGAGGCCTGCTCCACAGCCAGCATTGCTCTCGTAAGAGGAGCCCTGTGCCCAAGCCTCTTAGAGGAAACATTCTGGGAACAACCAAGTGTTACATGCAAGCTGCATTTGTAGCTTCTAGAGAAGTACAGATAGCATCAAAAATTATCTGCAGCTATAGTTTCTCTTGTTTCTGGAGTGGGAGTAGTAATGCAAGGTGGGAGAGCTTGCTGTAATTTAGGCATTTAAGGAATTCAGGTCTGGAATTGTGTTCCCTCCACCCCACCCTGGGTTGTTTAATAGAAGCAGAACTGATTCTGTTCAATTGGTCTCAGTTAAGTGTGATAAGAAATCGGGAGTGTTCTTTGTTATAAAAAATAAAATTTACAATATGTTGTAGAAATTCTATTATGCTATCCTTCTGCAATCCAGTATAATTGATGCTCACATAGGCTTCAGAAAAATTCTATGTACAGCTCTCCTGTTTATTTAATTGTACAAATATTACAAAGCTGCACCAACAGCTCTCAAGCTCAAGATTGGTTGTGGTTTGTGAAGTCTAAAATCCTTCTTTTCACACTCCATTGAGGGATTTGAGATTCCCGATTTTGTGCCCTAACTCTGAGTCAACAGAGCTATCTGGATTTTTGCCTTAAATAGTATCTGAAACAGAAGATAACAGAGAGAATGAATGCAGCAAGAACTTCTCTGGGAAGTAAGAAGCAGGAAGAAACTGTAGCCTATTTGCTTGACAGCACTAGTTCTTGAGAATTACAAAGGCCATGAAAATATTTTTTAAAAAACCTTTGGTGTTTTTTTTAACTATGGAGCATAGCACTCCTTTAACTATGGAGCATCTTTTGTGCAAGCCCTTGATATAATTTTAAGTAGCTGTAGAAAGCTTAACAAGTTGTCAGTTGTCTTAATGCATGAAAGTAAGTATGTTATCAACATGCAATTAATTCCACTACATGGTAAAAAGCTTTTCTGAGGTTATGAATTCATTTTAAAGCAGACAAATGTTTTAGTTTTAAACAAATGTCATCTGGAAAAGTTTGGGGCTTTTTTTTCCTTTTCTTTTTTTTTCCCCCCCCTATCAAAATGTAGATTCCAGAAAATAAGCTTGACAGTTGTATTCAAAAATAGCAAGGTACTGTGTTTGACTTGCTTCAGGAAGAAGAAGAAACAGATGATGAAACATCGTAACTTTGAACTTATTTTTAGTGTGCTGATGGAAGAGAGCTGAGAGACTCATTGTCAGAAGTGTAGCAATCAGCTATTTTTACAGGATTCCTGTATTTAACCTTCTGTCAACTCACTGCAGAGTGTCATCTCTAGATGTTTTCACCTGCATGAGATCACACATGTAGCTTCTTCTCGGACTGTCTCACAGGTCCATGAGGAATGCATATACGAGGACATCTGTTTTCATAGCACATGAAGTATTTTTCTATGCCAGATGTAGAAGTGATATTTTTTTTTTTTCCAGTTGATGGGTGATGTTCAAGAATACTTAGCTAACATCAGTTCCCAAGATTTTAGGCAGCTAAGAGCCTCTCAGCTCAGTCTTACTGTCTGTTTCACAGTTTATGGCTTAATTGGAATTAACCAGGTGAAGATACATGGTTATCAGGTATTCTTAGTACTCTTTTGTCTGAAGTTCTTGGAGAGTGATGACGTAAGTGTACTCAAGGAGAGGCTGAAAAGATTTACCTCTTTGGCTTACCAGGCAAGCCAAGTTTGATTACACTGGGCGTAGTCGCGTTCCCAACAAGCCGGACTCCACAATCGGTTGTCACCAAACAAGGCCTTGGACAATTCTGAGAAGTTGAGTTTTTCAAACCTCTGTTAAGTGAGGTTCAGTGTTTGGGCTTTCTTTCACAGTTTTTGTCTCCTTTGGTTGTATTAGCTGAAAGAAATCCCCTACTTAATGTTATAGTGTGGAAATGGGAATGTCATTGTTCGCTCACACATTTAGGCAGCTACATCTTTTAAGACTCTGAAGAAGCAGCCCAAAAAGAAGTGTATGACAAACCTCAATCCTTTCACATAAAATAGGTGTGCCCAGAAATCCTGGAAGACCTCAAACTGTCACTGATATTGCAAAGAAAATCAGATCTGCTTATCAAAATCATTAAAGTATGAATCAAAAGCAGTCTGTTGAGGCATGGATGGGAAAAGAAAGTCACCGAGCATTTGATTCCAAGCAAAGGAGTTTAATTATGAGAATAAAAAATTTCTTGATTCCCATTGTTTCATGGCAGGAAGACAGTAATAGATGTTTGCTATTAAGCTGTGCAGCCTTTGTCAAACAGAATGTCTTAATTGAACTTCTCAGCCTAGACTTGTAACCAGATAGAAAACAGTCACTTCAGACTTCCCAGATCAGCTATTGTTTTTTCCCTGCTATGGTCTAGCCTTCCTACCTGAGCAAAGGTAGCGATGAGGTCTTGCTGTCATTGGGCAACAGCCGTTCAGTGGCATCAGCTATTCATAGAAAAAAAAACATGAGCAAGTTCACCTGTGTCATCCTCAGAAATGTTCGTGCTTTTTAAACTGCAAAGCTGCCAGGCTGCAGGAGAGCCCTCTGTAATTGGCCACGGGGGACAGCGTGCTCCCGTGGGGCCTGGCTGGGCTCTGCGTGCAGAAGGGTTGTGAGACAGGACTGTGTTTTGACTCTACTTTCATTTATGGGGTTGGTTTATTTTCTGAATCGCGTTTCCTAATGTCTTCTAAAGCCTTTAATTACAGTAAAAATAAATGTACATAATAAAGCTTCGTGGAGCTTCTTGCATCTCCTCACAAGCTCGGCTGAACCTAAATTACTGTTTCCCTCACCGCAATTAAAGTGAGACCAAAACAGGAATAATTTATTTCATAAACTGCTCTCAAGGTTTTGTAGGTGCATTTGATGTAGCTTGTATGCATCCACAACGTAGGAATAACAGTGATTTGTTAACTGCCCTTATCATGGTAATACCACGTTGCACATAAAATGTTGTAGATAGAGCAGTGAAGGTCTTCTTGATGTCATTAACAAACAAGGAAACGCAAGTCATATAAATTCATTTTTAGCCTGGCTTGCTTTCCTTCCTCACTTACCTGTGTTTTTATTTTTTTTAACCTAATACTGATTTCACCTCTAAAAAGCGCGTGGAAGTGAACTCAGAAGTTTGCGTGTGGTTGGTTGTGTGTTGGATCGCAGCCTGAGCAGCCGCTCTGACGGGTCTCTCGTTTCCCCCCAGTGGATCTGCGCACTACAGCACAACGGACACCCACTGGGCACAAACACACAAATATCAACAGTATTGTGCACTCATTATAAACTTTTTATCTGAAAGAGGAAATTATTTTGCTTACCTCTTTCCAGTGTTACGCATAAAGAATGACAGGAAACTTTGTTTCTAGAAAATAATTCTGAGCTGTGCTTTTGAAGGCCAGTCAGCCTTCCTGCCTCTCTGCTCTCGATTCTGCCCATAGTGCTCACATGGAACCACACAGTTAGGGCTTCTGTATAGATCTGGACAAGTTGTATTCCTCTCTTTGTCTAATCACGCTAATGGGAATAATTAGGTATCCAGTACACATCAAAATGTGTCCGGTGCTGAGATGCTGAAGGGGCAATAGCTGGCAAATCTGTTAGGCGATGATTCTTACCGCCTTTGAGTAACAGAGGGGCTCCAGGCTTCAGTCTGGTCAAATGTTTTGGTTTCTTTGGTATGATGAAATCTTTTGTGACTCTACTTTTTGTCTCCATTCGGCTTCCTCATGCAGGTTTGGTTTAGTATCTGACTGAATTGTATAGCTGGTTTAGGAGGCCTTTTCACATCAGGACACCAGCTGGTACCAAATTCTGTTGTTAGGTTACTGTCTAACGTCAGTTTCTGTTCCAGCCAGAGTAGATTTGGGCAAACAGAGCAAGGTTTTAAATTCGAAATAAGCAAAAATGTAGACACTGGAGCCCACATACATTCATTAACTACCAGTGAGCTTACAATTACACTGTAACACATAAAAAGAAAAAACACTTTCGGTAAAATATGGGAGGAGAGAATAACCCCCTACTTAACAGAAATGTAAACTCAAGGCAAGACTAAAAGGTATCTCATTTAAAAATTCTTTTGCCTGGCAAAATAAGGAACTTGTGAAAAGGAAGTCAGTAATGCAAGGGCTCCTTAAACCATTTTCAAAGTTTTATCTTCTTCCTTCCTGCTTTACGTACAGGCCTGTTTGGTTTTGTAAGCAGTGCATTATATAGGAAAACCAAGAAAATGTTGAAGTTAACTCTCTTTTTTTTTGAGAAAGTGCTATTTTAATTTCCATATATTTTTCCATAGGAAAAAAATCTCTCTTTACTTTCCTTAGTTCTCTATGTTAAAAAACTTACGAGTTTTGTCTACCTCCACAACTGAGAAACTCTTCAGACCACAAAGCAGGATCAGTATGTTTCATAAGATGAGTTAATCTTACAATTTACAGCTAGTTTACCGAAGTAAGAGTAATCGTGTGCTCCATGCTCTATTTCACATTCCTTCTAACTTAGATTTACCTTCTACAGTAGTGTGAGTTCATTGATAGTAGGTGGTGAGTGAACTGGTAAGGCAATGTACTGGAAGCGACCTAACAAGAGGGTTATCTTTAGGGTGAAGAAAAAGTACCTCATCAGACAGGTACATGAGATTTTGATGATCCCAGGTATTCAGTTGAAGCAAAGGAGTGAGTTACAGGGTTTATAAAGAACACGGTCAAATCTGAGTGATCCAAAATACATCCTTGTTAGATGTTTGCAGAGAAAGGTAGCGTGTGCCTAATCCCAAACACTTGTTCTAAAGTAATATACAGGGTATTTTTTAAGCTGATAAACCAAAAATCTCTGAGGAGCTAACTGCCTAGGGACCCGGCATATTCGGGGATTCCTAGAATAAGTAAGGACATAGTTGTGGGGTTTTTTAATATATATTTTTAATTTATTTTCTGTATGTATACTAAGTTTCTAATAATGGTTATGTTCTACATTTAAGTGCAAAAATGTGTGTCATTATGAAAAATGCCTTATTAGTGACTAGAAATATGTTTTCCCGTTGTTTTAGGGGAGAGGAGGCACCTAAAAGTCTTAGTTGACATGCTTCCTTTAGGTTTCCTGTGCTTTTTTACTATAATAAAAATATACTACTAGACTTACCTAAATATATTGTTTTCAACATGACAAAGTTACATAAGAGAATCCCCTTGTACTTAAAGAAAAATGCAATTATTTTCTATGCCGAATCTCCAGACTGCTGTTTTAGAAAATCATATCTGATTATTTGCTCAGCAGAAGATTATTGAGTTGATTTAGCTGTGATTTTACTTAACAAAGCTTCAACTGAATTCCTACTGTGGAGTCCAAAAAAGGTAGAGAGATATAAATGATACATTCAAACTGTGATTTTTGTGAACAGGGCCATCAATGCACCCCTCGGAGCTAATAGCGGAGATGAGAAACAGTGGGTTTGCACTGAAACAAAATGTACTGGGGAGAAACTTGACCGCAAATGATCCATCACAGGTAATGATCTTTTTACCAGTAAGCTGAAAATGTCTATAAATCTAAATGTGATTGCTTGTGAATTGCTACTTAATGTTTTCAAATATGCATATCCATAGGAAAGCTGAATAGCTATACCGGTAGAAAAATATCCAAAACCTTTACTGTTTTACAGCTTTGTTTGAGTCAGAACGGCGAATCAGAAATTGCTTCTTTTAAAAACACATCTAATAAAATAAATCTCTCCTCTGGGTGACTAGAAATTGAATTTTTCATAAAGGGGGTGGTTAAGGATTTTGCTACCTACTTCTGACGCAGCGCTAGCCTCTGGATGAGATTTGAAGTACGTACAAATAATTACTGCCAGGAATGATGTATCTGAAGATTTTTATTTTTTTTTTTACTTGATTGATCGTCGTTACATTTATTTTTTCTGGGAATGAAAATGTTTAATTGTCTTTACTGCACAGGGTACATTCCTAGTTGAGGTGCTTTAATAAAAATGTAAAGTGAAAAATTCATATCGCTCCTTGAGCGAGCCACCATGAAATAACCTTTGTTCATATGGCAGGATAGTCAAACCAGTAGTAAAGAGGGGACAACGGCCCTCAGCCACTGACACCTTGAGTAAACCAACAATTCGTTGTGTCTCCACGAGTGGATGTACCTTTGCATTTTAAAAAGCTACGTACCCGAGGAAAATGTAGCATATGGGCCCTGTTAGATGAATTGCAGTGATAGCAGTGTGTTTGGCTTCTGTTAGGTGTGGTGGGGCTTTTTTGGAAGAGCTTTTGAATCTTTATTTCTTCTTTCCTCCCCGGAGTGTGGCTAGAATTAAAAACATCCCATTATAGAACTGTGGTGTACCAGATGCACGTAAATTGAAGAATTTAGGGTCTTCAAAGTAGCTGTGCTTTGCTGCTTGCGTTACTGTATGTAGATTGCATGATTGCAGTATTTTGCATTGCTGGAACACTTTACGAACATCGAAAGACTAATAACACAACACTGAGGTAGATCTGTTAATACCCATTTTCCTAATGACTAAACCGAGACAGAAAAGTAATTTGCTTAAATTACTCTGAGTTTGAGCAGGACTAGCATCTCACCTATTCATCCAAGCATGATAACAATGGAGTGACTTATCCCAGGGAATCATGTGGGCTCCAAAACTGGCTCATTTTTATTAACTATTTCAGAAATGTTTCTGTCCCTAGCAGTGATTTTTTTTCAGATGTTATTAATAACTCCTGTTGTATAACCCCCCCCCTCATTATAACACCTACTCAGCTTGGAGACAGAATGTGGGGGCAGGTTAAGCTTTGTAGCGAATTTGCTGCTCTTTCCAAAGTCTTGAGATGACTTAATAATACAAATATCTTTGTACCTGTGCAAAAATAAGATACATAGAGGTGGCACTTATAATCTCTTCATTCATATTTCTGTATTAATTTTATCTATAAGAATTCAATGTCTTACTGTGTTTTCCTAGGAATTTGTTGCAAGCGAAGGAGATGATGATCCAGAAGTTGAATTTTTAAAATCACTGTCAACTAAACAAAAACAGAAACTTCTAAGGTAAGCATGGTACCTAGCTGGGGGGATCTGTATCGCTGGTAATTCTGACTCTCTAATTGTCCCTGTAACTCTCCTATGCCATTAAAGAATTTAGCACCGTCAGCACAGGAGAAAATAAGCTTAGTTTAATGTATACTTGACCATAAATGGCATTATGCAGCATGGTTTTTTACTCTGGTTGTTTTGTTTTAGTCTGCTTATTGTAATCTAGTTGTGATGCCTTTGCACGGGGGCTCATTTCCAATTTAACCAGGATGCTAAAATAGTAATTGGCTCACTGAAGGTGCTGCCAGTCGCTATTTTAAAATATCCATTTGCACTCCCTTGATTACAGTATCTTCTTCTAGAATTAAAAATTCTATGTTCTTGTTTACTGGTTTACAACTCAGCAAAGTCTGTTACCTCCTTCTACACGGTTAAACTGAACCTGCCCTTGCACCCCCGGGGCCAAGGTTGGCCTGGATCCACACTCCTCTCAGGGCAGGGTTTGCTGTTCCAGCAGAGGGAGCTCCCCAAAATTACTGGTATTGTAGTTCTAGTAAAAAGTTAATGAGGTTTTCATTCCTTGTTTCTATCCTACTGATTTCATCTGTCAGGTGACTTACATATTTTCCTCTCTTAATTTGCAATGAAATAATCTGAAAATGTTTAAAATGCAAAATATTAATTACTGCCTGGTAGACCCCATCCAGGTATTACTAGTGAAGGAAAATGGCCTTTTAGGTTAAAAGATATTCTGTTCATGAGGAGTGGGAAGAGAGAAGAAAGGTGACAGGCTAAGCAGTTACATGAGTAGGTAGATACACACAGTATTCACGTGTATCATAAATAATTCTCTGAAAATAGTTGGCACATTTTATGCTCCTTTTCAATAAGGAATGTGTATAGTTTTGAGTAGAATGGTATTTTGTTTGAACTTCTGCTGCCTCGACACAATGAAATTGTAATACTTTACTGAAATTCACCTTTCAAAATATAAATATTTGGGTCCTTTAAATTTTACTAGTCTGGAGGGATATTTTTGTTAATACATTGAAGGTAGTTTCACTATTCAGTCACTAATTTTTTGAGAAGAATAAACACAGAAAGCAAAATAAAAACTAGGTGAAAGCAGTCAAATAGCAGTGAATGTGGGTTTATGATGGAATATTGTACTTATGGCCAGAAAATGTAAATTTCTACTTGTGGCAGAAGAGTTTATTAGAAATATCTATTATTTCCCTGGAGAACTTGGAGATGTAGGCTTTAGAGTCGCAGTTTCCATCATTAATAGAAAGCAAATGCTAATTGTGTTTTTTCATTTTTAAAATCTCTTACAAAAATGCACAAACAAAAGCAGCAATGATTTTCCAAAGTCTCCAGAGCAGGCTGAAAAGGAACATAAAGCACTACTGAATGCATTTATTTCTAGTTACAAGGCCAAAATTGTCGTATCTTACCTTTTTTTTTGAAGTTAAACTATTAAAAAATCGTATTCCTCCTGTTTTAAGGGAGTAGCTGTGGATTACAGGAGGATTCTTACTATAGTTAACGCCAAGTTAGAAGTTTAAAAATAATACTTTGCTGAAAGAGGAGAGGAATTCCACGTGTTTTTATGGCAAATAGTGTATTTGCTGTGTGGGTCATCAGAAGTAGTGAAGTTTAAAAGACAATGACTTTGTAATTTAGAGTACCTTAACACATCTGATTGAGCTACTCTTCTGTTTTGAAAATAAAAGGAAGTTGGATCGTCTGGAGAAGAAAAAGAAAAAGAAAGACAGAAAGAAGAAAAAGCAACAGAAGAAAAAAAGCAAAAGTAAACACAAGAAACATAAGACGAGATCCTCTTCCTCATCCTCCAGTGAGACTTCAGTAAGCAGCAGTGATAGCGAGACTGACAGCAGAGATAAAACAGCACAAAAGATGTATTCCAAGAAAAGAAAAAAAGACAAGTTTTCAGAGGCTAGCGGCAGCAGCGATTCAGAGGGAAAGGCAAAGATGAGGAAGGAAAAACTTTATGAAGATCTCTCCAGTAGTCACGGTAACAAGGACAAAGATAGGGAGCAGCACAGACTTGTAAAGCAAGACAGTTCTGCAGACAACAACAAACGGAGCTCCTGTGAGGGGGAAAGAAAGTCCAAAAGCAGATACCGCAGCACCATCAAGAGAGAGACTGAAAGAAAGGAGAGGGATAGTAGAAGCCAAAGCGTGGATGAGGGGAGCAGGAGAAGCCCTTGCACAAGTCACAGCAGTTCCAGGCAAAGGCAAATAAGAAAAAGTCCAAGTCAAAGCCCTGGTGAAGAGCGGCACAGGAGAAATGAAACCAGAAGCCCCAGCACAGACGTGCACGGAGAGAAGAAAAAATACAGAGAAAGGAGCAGACACGGTAGAAGCAGAAGCAGAGAGAGGAAAAAAAACAGATAGTGCAGGGGACAGGTGCAAACAAGAATGTCTCTGGGGTTTGATGATATACCTTTAACAAGGGCTCAATTATGTATTGCTGTTCATTTTCCAACCTCTGTAACTAGCGTTTCCTACATGAAGCCATTTCTATAATACCAGAATATTTGTAAATTAGGTATGAATGTTACGGTATTTTTCTTACTTTATACTTGTTGGCAAATACCTCTTGTATACATGCAGTAAGTAATTCATAGACCTGATCTTAGGGGTTTAAAATATTTCAGAGTAATACTCTTGGTTTTGTCAGTGATGATTTCTGTTTAGATGCTGCTGTGAGGTGGGAAGCAGAGGGTAATTTGGGAAGAGTCCTGGGATATGCTGGATGCTATCAGACATTTGAGATACTTCTGGATAAAATCACTGCTTCAGGTATCAAAACATTGTATTGTAGAGCGTTGTTGCTTGTTGGTTTGTTGGTTTTTTTTTCTCATACTGAAGCATTTTTCCTAAAGTTCCCTGTAAGAGATCAATTTTATGAGTTAAAACAACAGAGAGACATAGTTCACATAAGTGTGTAGCCAACATTTTTTGACCTCCCGCAGTGTACAACTTGGTCAGGGCTATCTAAACATCTTGAACCCCTGTTGGTATGTGTCAGTACAATGTCAAGTTATTGTTCAATAATCTCTCAAGACATGAAAAGAATATTTACTGCCTCAACTGTTTCAGGTATTTCATTGTTTGTGGTAGAAGGTTAATGTAAATAGTCATCCTTTTGTGTTTGTGAAGCCAACCTTTTGGGTTTTTTAATGATCGTCAGTCATTTTCTGCGCACATTGTTATGAATATGAACGTCCATAATAAAATACCTTATTCTTTGAAAAGAGAAAGAATTGCCGCCTTTTCCAGAGTTCTAAACCAGTAGAGATGCGCAAGGCAACACTTCCCAAGGTTCCTATTGCAAAGGCAATGCTTCTCTGCCGTTCCAGGGTGGCAGATAGAAGTACCTTAGGTAGTGGACAAGCATATTCAGTACTTCAGGAGCGACCTTCTTCCCCTCCTCACTCACAGGACAACTGGGACTATCTCTTATCACCATTCCACTTCTGCTTCTTAAAACGGTCACTCAGAAGTTTTTCAATATCACACAGAGGATAATACATGGTGGAAGTGACCTGGCTTATCTTTTAAGTGCATACGAATGAGTTTGAAAGGGTGAGCCATTAAGGGATGTCACCTTCTTCTTTTAAATGCCTTTGCATTAGGTTGCTCCAGGCGTTCTTGCTGCAGGAGCTGGGAGCTAAAGGGCGAGCACCATTCAGTGGAGTCAGGCCCTATATTAGTGTGCATCTGGAAGCTCTGATTTAGAAGGAACAAATGTCCGTACGCACAATGTAAACAAAACCTCTCGTGAAGAATTTGCTGTCCTTCTGTGTAAGAAAGGACAGACAGAATGATGTAATAGGGGAAAAGGTAGAACATTTCTGTGTTCTGATAGAACATTTTTGTGTTAAGTGCAGCATGAAACCTACAAGGAATAACCAGTAAGTACTGGAAGGAGCCTCTACTCCGAAGAAAGGTCTCGTGCTTACAGGTCGGTCTGTTGTGTGTGGCACAGGAATCTGCCCACCAGTGTCTTGCCAACTGCACTGCAGCTGACTTCTGCCTGAAGAAGGAAGACAGCTCAACACCTGCAGTCGTAGACATTTTTGTGGGCCCTGCATTTTATTTGTTTGCATGTAGTTAAAGCGTATGCGATGTACACCTTGCCCTTTCACGTAGGAAAAGACCGGCTAATGGCATGGGTTTATTGTGACAGATGGCAGTTGTGAACACAAATGAAACCAGAGAATACTGACGTTGTAGATGGATCTGTCTCAAAGATTACCTGTTGAAGAGCTTTGAAACAACACTCATCCCTGTGACACCTTTCCTGATTCCAGTGCAGCCCTGGCAGCCTTGGGGATGGATACTGCAGCGCTGGAGGAAGAAGATGAAGCATCTCGCTGCTCTCGGTACTTTCCTGAGGCCAGTTTGTGCCGCCTTACCGATTCGAGGAGCGGTCCTGCGAGGCGGCCGAGGAAAGGATGGGCCTCCTTCACCACCCTCGCACCAGGAAAAGCGAGTGAGTTCAAAACCCAACTGGAAGAAGAAGGGAAGGGTCGTCGGGGCGGTGTTTCCGCGGCTTTCCCTGCGCAGCCTATCGGACCCCGCTGAAAGCCCTCACGGCGTCGCCTGCGGCGCAGCGACGAGACCCGGGGCGGCTCGGC
>VWZK01006527.1:0-24377 GCA_013396935.1 Baryphthengus martii | reverse complement strand
GGCTCCGCCGCCGCTCCCGCGGGGCTCCCGGAGGCGGAGGTGCGGGGAGCCAGGGCAGCGGGCGTGGGCCTCGCCACGGCGTCCTCACAGCACCAGAGTCCTGTCCCCACGTTTCTTTCTCCCAACGTCCCGCTTCCGACTCCGTCCTAGCTTTTTTGAATCACATTATTTTTTTTCTTAGCCAGGCATGACTCAGAATATTGGTTGTGCTTAAGCAAGCTGTCTATCTGCAGATGGAGAGATGTGGGAGCGTAATAGGCGGGATGATTGACATTACAAAGTTCTCTTCGGTCCACAATGACCAATAAATCCCGCAGGTTTCGCCCGTTAATGAATTGCTGGTTTGGGAGAGGAAAATACGCTGGACCCCTCATTCGCATGTTCCCCCTCTTTCCCCCTCCCCCTGTCCTGGGATTAGGGCGAGGAAAGACTGCGAACCGTTCATTGTGCTCCTTCTGTGTGCTGTAATTACTGGAGCTCAGGCTTAAGGTGAATTTCAGCTCAGATCATGAACCATTTCACGTTCAAATGCAAGCTTGCAGTACTTTCCTAGTGGCAATTAGGAGCCTATTACAAGCCATTAGATTGATCAATGTACCTTAAACAATGTGAATGATTTATATGGCAAAGAAAAAAACCTTCTTACATCCATTGTACTGATCCAGCGACCAACCTGGCCCTGTGTCTCCATTCATCACAGCTTTAAACAACAAAAGCGATTTATTTAGAAAACTTACATGCAAAGAAACAGGCTCGATTCCTTCGTCTGGAAGGGTATCTGAGCTTTATCTGTCTTTCCTGTCAAGAGATGTAGGCTGGAAGAATTCAGGCATATGTGGGGAAGAGGGGAGGGGTGGATTTGCTGGCTTCCAAACGGATTAATTCACCTTGTACCTGAAAGAAGGAAACAAAGAGATTCCTGACTGCTTCCTAAACAAGCCCCTAATCTGTTGTGCACATACAATGCAAGGAGAGAAGCAGTGACTTGCACCAAAGTGTTTGGGTAGCTTTTTGTAGTCCTTTAACGACCTCGGGGACAGAACCACAAGCCCTGGAAGTTCTAAGGCAGCTACGGAGCAGACAGTGGCCTGGGATGTGTAGGTGATGGGGGAAGAGGGTACGCACAGCCTTCTTCACCATGGATAATTCTAACCGTTCCGCAACGAAGAAAATACAAAATATTGGCTGTTATCAAAGCCTGAGCAGATGTCCTGTAGGCCTTAAGTCTGTCTGTATTTGTCTCCTTTCAAAAGATCCAGGGAACCTCTCACACCTGGAAAATTCCTTCCAGATCCTGGCAGCCCTAAAGTGAGGGGCTGGGAGAGGCTGGTGATTTGTTAGGGGTGCAGAGATCCGGGTCAGAAGGAATAGGACTGTGCTTTGCCATGTAGTCAGTGGATGGCCTCTGTTTCTCACATTTTCTTTACCTTTTTGCTAACCTTATTCACCTTGCTACACAGCACTGTAAAATTAATGTCTTCTCTATAGCTAAAAAGTGACTGAATCGTTGGCTTGGTGTTAAGCAGCTTTGACATGTTCTGAGTTAAAACTGAGGGAAAAGCCCACACATGTGAACTAACTAGGGCATTTTTTTAAATGAGACTTTGATGGGATCACTGTAGCTGGTGATAGTGGTTGTTCGGATAACAACAAAAAAAACAAACAACAAAAAAACTCCCAACATTTGTAAGTCTTAGTTCAGCTGGAAATTTATTCTGAGATACAAGGGAAAATGTTATTAATTTAAGATTCCAATTATCATTTGTGTTTCAGTAATAATCTGGCCTACTGTTTTCTACATTCTGGTCTCTGGAAATCGCTGCAATGCTTGTCATCATTTTGTGACGTAATTTTCTTCAAGGAGGTAAGCACACAGAGCACCAGTATCATTACAAAGAAAAGAAACAAGGAACGAGTGTCAAGTTCTATCAAGGGATATGACCCTTTTGTTACAATGTGCGGATACAGCCACTTCAGAATCTGATTTTCCAAGTTGTCCATATGGGACTGAGACTCTTCACTTCTCTAGTTCTCAGCTGCTTGCTTTCTTGATAAAAAGAGAGTAGTAAAACACAATGTCTAGCGAGTGATAGATGCAATAGGAATAAGGGCTGTCCTCCCCTTCCCCACAGCACATCCATCCCACAAGAGGAGTGTTTCCATCGAGTGTCACATATCAAACCCAGTTCTTCCTTTTCTTATACACCCTGCTCCATCAAGAGCTTAACCCACAGAGCCAGCAGTGTGTCCTGCTTAGCTTAAACTTGTTCTTTCTGATAGGGGACACGTGAAAAAAAAGAATAAAAGATGTGGAGGCCACCTTCAAAGGTTTTGTAGAGACTGTCCATTTAGTCACATTGTGCTTTAAAGTCTTTTTCCTTTTCTAGCGCTTTGTATTTATCACTTTTCCTAGGAGAATTCCTGGGCCAGCCATCTCAGGACAGGCTCTGGCCTTCCTCTACTTCAAGTATCTCTACAAAAACTGTCTGCTTGAAGGGCTTTCTGCAAGCCTTAACCTATGCATGCATACCCTCCTGTACAAAAGCAGCCTATGCTTCCTAACATGCTGCTTCAGGCACTTACATTCCATCTGGGTTGCATTGCCCTTTAATTATCAGTCTTCTTATTGTGATCAAGTGAACTTTTACTAATCTCCACATTTATTGTTAAGGTAAATAGATGCTGCTTTTAATCATTATGGAGGGCCACACCAATGCAGTTCGAAGTAACTTAAGTCGACTGTAAAGAGTTCAATGTGTGCATAATTACAGAGGACGTCAACTATTCACTCCAGTCTAATTCAGCAACTCTTTAGAGACAGACCTCTTCCTTTTCCCCAGTCCCACTCTCACTGTCTTTGCTCCCCCTGCCCTGCGGAGCAGGCAAGAGGAATACAGTGGAGGCCAAGCAAGCGGCAGCCCTGTTGAACTTCGGGCTGCTTAGCTGATTGAAACCGGTAGATGAATATAAGCATATGGGTACTATATAACACTTTCTTCCAACAAAAAAGATTGATTGCATCTTGGCCTTGGTATTAAATGTGCTATTATCAGAGGAAGCTGAAATAATGCATGCAGTCACTTTAAAAGAAAGCAGGTTTCCTTTGCGAACATACCTATTATTTCAATAGTACTTGAGAACTATTTCAATAGTGGCCAGGTTGTTGCTTACTGAAATACATTTGAATTCAATACATATATATCAAGGTTTTCTCTTAATTTTAGTTTGAATTATTCCTGAGGTTCTCATTAAATTTACCATTTGTAAAGGACACATTAAATGAGAATGGCTTTAAGAAAAATAGAGCTGGAAATGATTTTGGCCTTTCTGACCTGGAAGAGGTGATAATTTGCAGCAGTGCTAGATACTGGACATGTCTGACATTTTTAGATATTCCCTCACAGTTTCAGACCTTTGTCCAGATGAACACCATCTGGGACAACCCAGCAGTCAACTTTCTGTTACCTTAATGTACTTGAGAAGACTACAGCAGTCTTAAGCAATCTTGGCAGACACCACCGATGGAAAATGAAACTCAGGCGAGGGCAACACTGAGAAAAAAAATGTCTATTATCCACAATAATGCTCCTAACATTTTCTAAACAGCTATTACCTGTGTCTGTCCATAATCGTCCTTGTTACAGTAACGGTGCAATCTTTCTTTCAGAACACTTACAGAAATCTCTTTCCACTGACTTTTCCAAATGTAAACAACCTATACAGCATTTTCTAATGTAAAACAAATGTGGTAAGTAGGTCCCACATTAAAGAATCACTTTGTCTGGAATGTCTGAAATGCTCAAGGGATTTTTGGGTGGGTTAGAAAATACCATCATGTGCATTCATTTTCCAAACGCAGTCCCATATATACACACGAGCATCAGTAGGACCACTAAAGTGAAGTGTTGCTGAATTTGGCTGGTCACAGAGAACAGATAGTTCACTTTCTCTTTTGCAAATTGATGCAAGATAAGAGGTTGTGGATTTTTGTTAATGTTTCTCATGGCTTTTTTGGCACACGAACATGACTAATTTTCAATGTTGACATTAAGATACACTTGTCTATTTAGAAAACAACATGATTACGAAGTTCCCAGTTAAAGCAGAAAAAAAAAAGAAAACAGAAGCTGACACCCATATCATCCTGCCCCCGCATTTGTAATCCTTTTAGATAAACCTCGTTAGTTATTCTCATTAAAATGGTACTCTCTGTAAATGCAGACCATCAAACACCTCAGAGGGACTGAAAGCTGTGAAGCAAAATGCAAGTTTCACATTTCTAAGATTGACTTTCTGTATTAGGAAATAGGATGTTCTCTACTCCTATGTAGGACTTATACAGTGTAACTTGATCTTCCAATATGTAGTTTGGAGGAAATTCAGCCAAGCTCTGAGGTTTGTTCAGCTTGAGACAAAAAGTGTGCTGTTTGTGTTTTGTAAACGTGATGGCTGAAAGGATGGGTCTAAGGGGAAGAGCTGGCAGTGTCTTCCAGCTCTTTCATATTATCACTGTACGTACATCAGTACGTAAAATCAAGTAGCCAGACCTTTCAGTCGATACCCAAGTCCTTACGCGCTAACTTCAACAGGCGCTTTATCTGAATGAGGACTACATGCTCCGGTTCAGAGTAAGATCTTGAAGCCAGTGCGTGTAGAATCTTGTGCTTGTTCAGAGAGATTTTTCTGAAAAATCATAAAGTGCAAAGTGTGACTGCAGGCTTTAGAATGGTGCGTTGCTGCATTCTGCTTTAACTCCTGAGACTGTTTTAGATGATGCTGATTCTCAGACCACAGAGATGTGATGCTGCACTTTTCCAGGGAGTAGCAGTGACTGGCTATATCCCGTGAAGTAACAGGAGGGCAGCAACACCTCTCTGTGCCAAAAGTGCCAACTGGAAATGCTACAAAATGTGGGTTTATTGCTGTGTGAGGGAGGCGTTCAGCCCATATAAGTCTGGATGTTCTAGTGATGTGTAAAAATCGGCAGTATCTGGAGTTTTGCAGCTCCAAGACTGAAATTCTACAAACACAAACTATTTGCAGAGGGTGTCTTACCTGAGCATGCACACTCACACTTGGGGCTGCATAAGGAAGAGGGTGGGGATCTCTGTAAATAAACTGCTTAAAAGGAAAACCATATAGTCAAACTAGCAGCTTGGTAGTTTGATATTCAATTGCCTTTTGTTACAGTATTTTTCAAATAGCTGTTACCATAACAACATATTTTTCTTTTAATTTTTTTAGCTGTTTAGAAAAAAAATATATTCTTGCCAGAATTCTTCCATAATAGCTTCCATTAACTGCAGTGACTTCTATTGGGAAGGACAGTGCTGATGTCTCCTGCTGTCATAAGTCACTCACAAATCTAGCAGATGTTTTGTTTGATAAGGCCAATTTGAGCTTTATAAAACATCTTGTGTTGTTTTTTTTTCCATTCCCAAAGAGCAAATATCAGTTAGGATGGGTTTCAGAAGTGATCGTTTGCCGGGAGATGAGGCTCTTGATACCTGTCAGGAGAATGTGTCCCACACTTGAAAAAACAGACCAGATTGTAAAGATTCTCCTTTAACATAGCGATAGTGTACCAAATACTGAGAGATAGGCCTTAGAGACGTGTATATATAACAACAATAACAGGGAAAAAAAACCAAAAGGAGGAGGAAGAAAGGGGTATTTTCTTCTCTATTCTATAGCACATGTTTTGCTAAGCTCGTAAGGTAAATGCCGTAGTTGAGAGTGGTTTATCACCGTCAAACAAAAGTTACTATAAAAACAATTGGGAAAAGCAGGAATCCAGTTTAAATATTGATGCTACTCCAGAAACATGGGCAATTTTATTTTGGATTCCAGTAATTTTTATTACTAAGAGATTCACTTTTCCAGGCCCTCCACACACTTGACAGTGGCAAACATGTCCAGATTATTATATTTAATAATTTGTCTGCTAAGGTCATCTTGTTTCTGGAAACAGGGACAAAACTATTTATTTTTTGCAAGGCTTATATTATAATCAGCTTTTTAGAATTTTATAATCAACTAGAACCATGCTTTAGTGTAAGTCATTTGATTTTTATTTTTAAGCAGTTAACGCAGAATAAGAAAAGGTTCCATGAATTACTTCAATATTGTTATCTAAAATTTCTCAGAGGAGAACAAAACTTAACCATCTGTTATTTCTATGTTGATGGCCTGGATCAAAATGACTAGGAGGTAGCCAGCCAATACTGGCATGCTGCTTTTTTATGGGAGGTGTGCAAGTGTGTGGGTGCATCCATATGTACACATGTATGCCCATGGTTTCTTTGTACTAGCTAAAAAAGAATATTTAAAAATCTTTAAAAGTAGAAAGTGTTGCTAAACAATGTGTTCTAATTTCCATACTCTCTTTCATAAATCTGTGTTCTCAAGAGTAGTCTAAAGTAATTCCAGAGAGCATATTCCAGATTTGCACAAACGTAAATGATATTTTAAAATGAAGCAGTTACCTGGTCATAAGGCTTCAGTGAGACCACTGCCATAAGATCGAATCTTCAGTTTGGTTTGTGAAGGTGTCAAACATTTCAGTGAACCTGAAAACAGCAGTGTTGAAAACAGCATCACAAATCCTGTCACACCATTTAAAATTCAGAATAGATAGCGATTTTTTGCTGTTTTTCGTATTTCTTTTTCTGAAGTGTAGCTGAAAATATCTCCGTAAGTACATTAATTTTCCCCACATTTCAGTGTATTTGAAAGCGTACACAAATTGTTGTATTTCCACTGTGAAGAATGCAATAAGTCCAGCATTAGACTGTCTGCTGGAGTGACTCTTTCTGGTTTAGCAACAGAGATATGTGGGGGTCAATCCAATACTCCTTGGTCACACGTCACTTGATACAAAAAGGTGAAAGTGGTACTACAGACACCTGAAATTTGACTGATGATGTTAAGAATGTTCATCCAGACAACTGTCCACTAGATTTTATTTGCTGCAGTGAGGTTACTCAGTCTGAGATCATTTCATACAGTCAACAAATCCTCGGCATTGAAACCCAGGGACAAGTACTTCATGCTCCTTTTTTGTGCTCCATATCGGTTGTATGTGCCTGTAAAAAATGTTAATGAGCTGTATTAAATTTATTAACTGCCAAAATCTCTTGCATTTACAGCACGCTGCTGTAACTAGGATTGAGAAGACAAACTTTAAAGAAAAAGAGCTTTCATACCCTGCTCTGGTGTCACCAGTCATTGTAGGTTGCTCTAGGACTCGTAAGTCAGGAGTGGACCTTTGCAATGGGTACTCTTTGAACTTCTAATTGTGGTTTATATTCTTGATTAATAATTACATCAACTGTGACAGTTTAACTCAGTGTAGGTATCTAAACCTATTTCTGAAATTAATAATAGGCATGCTTTATGGCTTATGCATGTCAAAAGTTATAACACAAGTCTCATCATGGAACTTAACTATTTTAACATGACTTTTTAAAAGTCCAACAATTTAAAACAATTACATGATGTTTTTTCTTTCTAACTTTTAAAACAAAAAAATGTTTAATTTCATTTATAGGGGTGATATAGCTAAGCGACCTCTACAAAAGGCTTCCTCTTTGAAGTGTTCTCTGAAAAGAGCTTCAAGGCAGCTGAGTGTCTCAGATTGTGATTTTGGAAGGTTTTGATGCTAGAAAACTGTTTAACAAACAGCTCCGAAATATTTAGATTTTGATTAATAACACACAGTGCCATGGTATTTAAATTATATAAAGTATGAAATCTAACATGTGGCAGAAGAGTATGTGTTCCACATGGTTAGGAGAATAAGAATGGGCGCATACCAATATCTGAGCAGGAGGGCGAGAGTTATACAAAGCCAATTAAACCATTCTTTAGGAATACATTAAACCGTTGTCTCTACTTGTGCCAAAACTTTTCGTCTAACTTTGTGGTTGGAAAGGATGGTCCTTCAGTAGTGTAGGGAGTTCTGGTTACTATTGCTTTGTTCTTCAAATGTCCACATTATGTATGAGCCTGCAGAACCCTGGATTCGGTTAACATCAACTTCCCAGCAGAGAACAGTTTGGGGATATTAGCTGCATTTCTTCATACAGTAATATATGAATAACACCAAGTAAACTCAGGGAAGCTAGTAGTGTGTAACCATCTGAAGAGCACTGTCCACACTGAAATCAGTCACAGGGCCCCAGAACCTTTCACTGTAGTTACATTCCTATATAGTTGCACAATCTTCTCAAACGTTGAAACTTTACTGACAAAAGAACCTTTACTCTGCCAAAAGTTTTACTCTGCCTAATGAAGTAAAATACTACTACTTAATTGGAGTCCTTCCAATGAAACTACTTGAACTTAAGAGTTACTGAACTGGCCTACACCAAAGGGTTTGTTTAAAAATCCCACCTCATTTATACTCTAATTACTGCTAGATTAGGATCACATCTAATCTCATAGTAATTATATATTGGCTGTATATATTAGCTCTGGGATGAGATCTGATGTTTACATACAAGTATTTATTTTATTAAACGAAAAGGAGAAAAGACCAACCCAACTCTGGCATCATAAGTCTATATCTCATTTGCATATATACCTTTGTATTTCAAAACAAAAAAATCCAAATAACTTGTGGCTTTAATTTCTATTTTAGGATAGCCCAAAGGGGGGGAAAAAAAAAGCCAAAAGCATTGATTTGTTAAAAATCAGTTTTTCTACGGTGGAAGCAAAGCCCAGATTAATTAGCTATTTGCTGCAAATACATTAACATTGTGAATATGCAGTTGCCATTTGACGTGCCAATGCAACGCTGTAACTGTCCAGACATAACACTGTCAGAAGATGAGGTGTACCTGTAATTCTTACTGATTTAAACATTATTTTTTTAAATTCATTTATAATGTCTGGAAGTAGGATGTACCCACAGAGATAAGCACAACCAACGAGACTCATAACCTGCATTTGTGGGCAGTTTCACATTTGATCTATCAGTCTGAAGAAAATCCTTCCAAATGCAGTTCTTTGTTAGTGATGGGTGGTGGTTATGATGTGAATATGCTTTCAGCAGTGCACTACTATCTAAATTGCTTTAGTGGTTCTGTCTTTAAATCATCATAGCCATGATTGTTAAAAATGCAAAGGAAAGAGTTCATTCAGCAGGCCGTATTAACTATATCTAGCCCACATTTGGGTGTTGTTTAATGGTCAGTATTCTTGGACTGGTATTACTAAATCTCAAGGATTATTTTGCAGTTGTAAAAGTAAAACCAGTCTTCATTTAATCTCCTTCAGAAGACTTGAAGCTAGATGCTGCGAAAACAAAATGTAAATAATAAATAAGTCTTGTCATCAAACGTCATGATACTTAACCAAATGATTATCTAACGACTGGAATCTAACTTCGGAATCAATCGCACAATTTCTTTAGTGTTCATTCACCCCATCACAGAGATAATATCATATAATTTTTAATAGAACATTTTTATAAGCAGGAATGTGTCACATTTTTGTGATACAAGGTTTTGAGACTTCAGATTACCGTCTTTAATCTCAGCTAAACAAAAGAGAGTCTCTCAAGCTTTTTAAGCACAAACACATTTTAGAGAAAGAATCCACGAGAAACAGTAATTATAGATTTCTAAATCAGGTGCTTTCACTGGGTGAATTCCGAGTCTGTAGATGCACATACCTACCGCAGCTCACAATCTAGTGCAATTTCACATCTCAAAATTAAGTAGGCTGGTATTTCTCCAGTCAATAACACTGAAAAGTACATACTGAAAAAGGGTGAAAGACCTTAAAGCCTTAAAATATTAAGCGTTTTGAAAATACTTAACTCTTGCAGTCTCCAGGAATATACAACTGCAGTAATGAAGTTGCTGACAAAATGCTTTTTACTAGTGGGCTCTTCATCAGGTACGGGAAGACTAATCAAAGGCTGAGGCGGTCTCGTTGTTATAATTTCTTCTTTCCAAGAAGGCTGGTCTCTGAGATACTGGAACATCAGTTTTTCACCCGACAGGTTGTTAACTTAACTGACCAGGCTTCACAAACAAATCCTTCTTAACGGCGTGTGATTTACAGAGCTGGCTCTAGGCAAGTTCAAGTTTAAGCTATTTGTGTCCATGTCACTTTGGATGTGTCTTGTTTTGTGAGCAATTAAAAAATAGGTCATGTTTTGTACTCTGAAGACATTGCTGTTTGTGGTTCTCCTGAATTTTAAACATGTTGCATGTCTCAGACCACTTCAGGAAGTTTGCAGGGTAAATGGGATCCCCTGTAGGGCAGCTATAGGGGAACTCACACTTTCAGGAAAAGTGTGTCTAATAGCAGGGGATTGTTTTAAATCTCCTGGTTTGATGTAAACCCTGACTTAAATGTTATGGGAGTGGCTTCAGTATCCTGCAGCTTCTACATCCCACTTGCAGCTGCAGCCAGGCATACTCATAAATTTATTGAAGGCTGACATTTTTAAAGAGGAGTTATCAGCTCTCCTTAGAGATGCAAAAATGAAAAAAATAAGTCGGTTTACTTTTCTTCTCTCCTTCAAAATGCTACATGTTGTTATTATTTTCGTGTCAGTCACAACTGTGGGGGATTTTTGAGTTCTGTTCTGGTTGAACACTGACTTCCATAACTGTAACAAATTTATTAGACCTTAAGTAGAGTAAATAAAAAGTAAAAATACTTTTGAAACTATTTTATAAACAATCTCAGTGCATAGCTTGTAATCCTGTGTGTGTACTAGATAATATCGATATGAAATTGACCTCTAAAGTAAGAAAAATGAAAAAAAAAAGGAAAATATTTTGTAAATGCAATGATTACTTTTGTTCTCCGTGTGCTCTTAGACATAGCATCTCCCAGACAGTGTTTGTGATTCACAGACTGCTAGGGCCTTTGGATTATTTCTAAAGGTATCTGTGAAAAATGGCTGAGAAACTGAAGCTTATCCATAGAACATCACCTGTAATTGTGCAGTTCACGGTTTGAACTCATCTTGCAGTTTCCTGAAACACTAGAGAGCTTTCTAGATTTTCTTTTCTATGATCTGAGGGTGCCAAAGAGCCCTTGAGCTTTAGCTCTTTCCCAAAAGCCCTTGCTTGGGTGTTTGTAAAACAGCTTGATGTTTCTCAGGTGGGCAGAAGGCATTCCAGCAAGCGCTAAGTGTAACAAGGCTAGATAAGAGGCCAGGCCAGGTCAGGTCAGGTTTTTAATTGCCTTACTCCTCCCTCAGCTTTGGCAGGTGGATGTTGTGTTGTTGCTCTTCTGTCATTCGTACTTCCAGGTACAGGCTGGGGAGGTGGCTGGGATTTGTATATGATCTATTAACAATGTAGTATTTTGGGTTTTTTTACTGAGTGCTTTACTAAATCTGGCTACTAAAGATATTTTTGTCGCTAGCATAGCTGATGACCTGGCAGCAGACAACTTCAGCTTCAGTGTTGTGGAGATAATCTAACCTCTCATGTTATCACAGCAATGAGATGAATCCTGGTACTAGTGACCATCATCTCTTCCCTGACTGAATGCTTTTCTTAGATAGTTTGTGCTAGATAGTATACCTCTCCACAGAAGTGGGGATCTTAAGCTCCAAAGAGTCCTGAGACAAATTGTATTTCAGTCTCATCTAATTCCAGTGATACACCAAGTACTGAACAGAAAAAAAAACAATCCACAAAAAAACCCAAAGCCAGAAATGACAAAAGAAATAACGCGAGAAACTTGAGATCACCTTTGGCCTGAATCAAGAGGAGATCTTACTCTGCCTCCCAGATAGATAAGTTTGCAAATGTTGTTGTTGCTGCTGTTGCTAATTCCCTTGAATATGTGACCCATGAGGTTGAAAGTGAGTCAAGCGGAGGTCTCCTGCGTTGTCACATGCTAACAGCTCAAAAATAGGCAGAAGATACAGGCAGAATATCATCACTGGTTTCCTAGAAGAAAATGTGAGTTGGTAAATGGATTGAGATTTTCATTGGGGTGGACTTTCAACGACTTGAAGTCTTTCTTGGTTCTTGAATGCCTTTCAAAGTAGCCTGTGTTTCTGCTGGGATCATGCAGAAAGCATTAGCCAACATGAAAAGTATGTTAATTAACTGCTGTGACTATGGTTAACTTTATCTAAGATTCATCTGTCAAGTCATCTGACTTTCAGTTTAATCCAATGAAATAAGTGATGAATATACAAGGTCCTCTTTTTTGTTCAAAAGTATAGTGGCTATTGAGGCAAAATTATTAATCACTTCACTTTTAACAGCAAATTTTTTTACACTGTGCACCCTTTTTCTCTTCTGTGTATTTTAGTTACTGTTTTCCTTGGAAAACAAGATGCGGCTTTGCTTGGCTCTTTGCATAAAAAAAGAAAAATAAAAAAATCAAGACCTTCACCATGTCGTTTCAACCCAGAGTCCACTGAGTTAAAGAAAACATCTTACATACATTTGAAACTTTTTATAACTATTTTTTTGGGCTGAAATACGCATTGAAATTGATAGGGATAGCAGTAAAATACTAGTTTTGACAGTACTTTTCTGAAACAAAGAATGATTAGGACTGAAACTTGCAGATTCAGACTGTGCAAGCATGTTTCCAGTCTAAGGGTTAAGAGGAGCAATCATTTGAGGTATTATTCAATGATGGACTGAAGCTTGCATTTGAGAAGTGACTTCATAACTTATCCCAGCTAAAATGAAAAGAGAAATAACCTTAGAAATACCTGGAAGATAAAAATTAGTAAGTACTTACGAAAATTGGGTGCAAATTGACATAATTTGGGACCTGAAGCAGAAGTACCACTAAAACTGTGACTGGCTCTATTAAGTCTTCTGCTTTGTGCTGCACGTGAATTTCTATCTTTTGGTTAGAATGGTTGGATACAGCTCTGTAAGTGACTGTGTAGATTTCTTGTTTCAAGGCTGTAAGTGTTTCAGATGTGTCTGTCAGGCCATATGCCAATTATGCTTTAGCAGTAGACAGAAATAATGACACTTCATCGTTACATAACTAACGTAACACAGCTATTCAAACTCGGCCACCTACCTGTGCATTCCAACCTACAAAACCCTGGGAGTGAAGCAAATTGGAGTGGGATCACCATTTAGCATACCAGAAATGAGCGATCTTCCCAAGGCTTTTCACCGAACCAGCAGCACAGCTAAATAGCTGCTGTTGAGGCACCAAGCTCAGGTCGTAAGGCAACGTGGTAAGAAGAAATCAGTAATGTAAACATTATTAAACAGTCACCAGTTCTTTGGAAGATAAACTGCATAGGATACGTAGGCATTTTCAGCTGAATGTCTGCATTGGGCTGAATCAAGGCGCCAAGGTAAGGAGCAGGGTGCTGTGAATAGAACTGTGAGATAGAGTCTCGCTGGGGGAGGTATGTTGTCTTGCACAAGAGCTATGTCTACATTTAGGTGTGAGGTTGTAGTTGTGCCTGATCTTAGTTCTGTGCCAATCTCTTGATCTCATTTCCAGCCTATTTTTACTTGGCTATCTGGCTCGACCGCAGACCTGCTTTGCCACTATGGGCTTTTCTGGCAGTCACTTGGCTTTTTGGCCAATTCTGGTTACCATTACCCAACCTGCTTTGCTCTGCTTGCTCAGGTATTGCAGAGATGCTGCTCCCACTGGCCTTGCTGTCACGCTGAGTGCCCGGCCACAGTTCTGTGGGTGCCTTGTCTGCTCTGTGCCACCAGCTGCGCTGGTGGGAAAGGGGCAGTGTCTCCAGCCCCTGGGCTGGAAATGGAGACACCAACTGGTGCATTTCACTCCCTTAAAGAACTTCAAGGAATTGGGAGACTTGTAATTCAAATAGAAGAGAATGGGGCACATATGAACCAAGTTTTCTCTAATTAAAACCAAAAGACTCATTTATTTTGGCAGGAAAGATTGTAGCCAATTGTGAATACCATTACAAATGTTTTTGGAAACACTGGTTTACTTCTGCAAGCTGCTCCAGATCCTTGAGACCTTTGACACCTTTGAGCTTTCCATCTATCATCCAAAATGAAATACTAGCAGATATCCTCTAACAGAGGCTATGCTTGTTCATTGTGTTTTGGGGTTGTTTGTTTGCTTGGCTTTTTAATTTATTTTATTTTATTATCATTTTTTTTTAAGTAATGCTAATGTCATTGACATACTTGGTTACTGGTTTGTAATTATTTCCCTCCAACCCCCCAAAAATCACTAAAGGACTTTGTGGACTAAGTTACTGCGTCGCTACCATTAAATAAGGTAGGAAATTTTTTATCTTATTTTTATCCCTATGTTTACCCTGATTTACATTATACTATAATAAGATTTCCATTGTTCAAATTGGTGAGCTGACATTATTGATTGAGATTTTAACTCTAAACATTTTTGCACTTTTGGTTTCCATCATGTACCTGACATTACTCAAATGTAACTAATTGGTATTGAAGTACAACTTTTAATTTATCACATTTTTGTAGATAGATTTTTTTAAAATGCATTTATTCTAATTACTTGTTTATGATACGCCACTTCAAATTAGAACCTTGACTTATTTTAATAATTTTAATAACGACTCTAAAATCTATTAATACACCTTGCATGTAAAAGGCCTAACAAGAATTCCGTTGTTTCTATAATGTAGTGGTATTGCTGTAAACATCACAAAGTGATTGTTTTCACCATTTTATTTGAAGATGCACAGTGCTAATACTTATTCCTCAACTTCAATATAATTTTGGAAGCACTATCCTGAGAAGTAGATAATGTTAGAAAAAAAGGTGAATTATTAATGCAGAGTGGCATAGTCATCAATAGGCTACAAAATACACTTTTGAAATAATGCTTTTACAAACATGGCCCAGACTCTGCTGTAGCCCTGTATGTTCCTAAAAGCTGCAGATATATTTTAGAAAACACTGATGAAGCCATTACTGCTCCATCCATTTGTTCATAGTATATATCATTATTCAAGAAATTTAAGAACTGTAATGATGGAAAATCACACAGAAAGAAAAGAAAAGCAACGTGGACTTTGTCAGAAACAAGGGCTACATTTTTATTCAAGAGGCCCATAATGATGGAAAATCACAGTGAAAGGCAGAGACGAAACAGGGATCCCATAAAGGACTGACACACCACAGTGGCACAAGTAGTAGAACAGTCATAGCAAGTGGATAAAAATAAAGAAAACAAAATTAACTAGAGAAGAGCTGGACTCGGGGTTGAAGCACAAACCAGAAACAAATTACAGCAAATGCTGAAGATTAATTTCAAAGAATCTGCTGAGAATGAGTGGAAAGGCGAGTTGCATCAATATTAATGAAGCTGAAATAGAACTCCAAACGACCATGAGTACAAATTGGCACACAAAGATTTTTCTTTTAAATAGGCTGGAGATTGGATCACGAGACCTTCACAAAAATGAACACAATTCACAAAAGACGTTATTATGGGAAATGTAATAAACAATCACGACATAAATCTTAAAAAAGAACTACAGAAATATTAATTACTAGCACATAGATTTATTTTAAAACAATGGTTTATAGATGAAATATTCAGGCAAGTAAGAGGAAAAGAATGTTTTCTGATAGTCAATGATCTATAAATGTCTTAAGGGGATATTACATATCTTCAAGTATGAGTCTTCCTTTTTTTTTTTTTTTCAAGCAGTCTAAGAGAGCTAGACACCTCAAATCCTTAGTAACATGTTCCACTTTAAGTTCTTATAATGTGCAAGGAAATGCTATTGCCCATCTTGAACTGAAAAAAAGAATAAATATAGGTTATACATAGGCTGGCAGTCAGCTCTATGCAGGCAAGAAATAAACTTTTCTTCCCAAATTATTTAAGCTACCTCCTCCGACCGCCGCTATAGGCTGTGGAGCTTTCAGAGATTCCTGGATTCTTGACATTAAAAATTTCTGACCCACCAGCTGACAACTGCATTAACTTCTCGTCAGGCAGCCTGTGGTTAGAAACAAGGGGTCGCACTTTAAGAACCTCATTTCTGAAAAAGACCAACATAAATGTGTAATTTCTCAGACTATGTTGTCAGGAGTCCTGTAAATTGTAACTGGCACGTCAAACATTGTAAAATCTCCTTTATCAAGAAGGCAGAGTGAGTGAGTACTTTTCCTGATAAAGATCGCTCTTCCCTATGAAAATCCCTCATGACATGCAAAACTTCAATGTTGCAGAGATACAATCAATTCCTCTGTTTCATTTACGTAACAAATTAAACCATTAAAGGTTTTGCATCTAACACAAGAGCGGCTCCACGTTTTCCCTGCCTCTTGTAGCAGGTGACATGTTATTTCAGTGCCTTCCCACAGTTTATCAGCAGCAGTCTGCTCCACTTCAGGGTTCTCATCAGGCTAGCTGTAAATGCACTGACCTTTCTTTACATTGTAGTAAAGTTGTAATGATCTAAGTAAAGCTATTGAGAGGAATAAAAATATGTTGTAAGACAGAGTTTTGGTTTAAAAGGGAGACTGGGGTACAAAATATCGGCATAAATGTATATAAAGGTGTAGATTGCATTTGGCAGGAGAATAATTTGCGGTAGGCCATGCTCTTGTGTTCCTTCAAGGAGGCAGGAACTATGTAGTGGCAGCTCATAGTTAAACTCTGGCTGAAAATCCCTGTGCAGAATTTATTTAGGTTCTGAAATCCCTGTTAGCAAAATCTGTATCCAAGCATCCATGTTCTTGAATCATATTTTGATTGTACTCACAAAAATATGACGATTGCGAGGCAACAGGATTTCTGTGATCATACGCTACTTCTTGATGCAGTGATAGTAAACTTTACCACTTGCTAAATAATTTTTCAGTGTTTGGTAACAGGATTTCATTCTTTTCAGAACTCCTCCCCAGGAATGTTCTCAGGTTGTCAGCTGATCAGCAAGCGCTTCCCATAACTTGAAGGGGAGGACAGGGATCTCTTCTTATTACTAACATGAACGTAATTTTCATTTTGGGAAAATGGGGCATGGGATACAATGGGAAGATGACTGCTAAACATAGGTTTGTGTTCAGCTACATTGGCATCTTAACAGTTGTCGCTGGATGATGGTGTTTGTAAGGCAACTGTGACTGTTACTGACCTGTAGAGATGAGGACTGTTAGGACTCTGCAATTGCTGTAGACTCTTGGTTTATGCTGTGGCACCAGCGACAGTGTGCATTATACAAGTTGTTTCCTAGGTTATAGCATGGCAAATCCCCTGTTTACAGGTCAGAGTACTGCACAGCTTGGAATAGAAAGTTAAGAACAACTTTGTAAGTAAATTATGGGGAAAACATTGGTGGTGAGAGAAACTTTGCTGAGGTGCTAAGCATTTCCAAGTTGAGAATTACGAAGTTACAAAGTAGCTCGGAGGTCCCCTCCTGAATGCTTAAATGAGGCATAATACTATTGTGTCTTTTTCTTATAAATAAGACCACCACCATGAAATTAAAGAAAAACAATTTATAGATATGATCCAAGATTTAAATTACATTTATATGCAATTTGTATAATCTAGTAGCTGAATTACTAGGAAGTAATAATTAGATTCTTATCATAACCACAAGAATGCAATACCAGAAGTTTGAAGTTAGAATTTACATGTAAACTGAAGCTTTCCATAAAATAAATCTCCACTATGTTTACAGAGGTCACTGTAATCCGAACGTAGAACAGAAACTGTGGGAAGGCACCTTCTCTTAGAGGTATGGTGCTATCGTAGTATTTCTGAACCGGACTGAGGTAAGACCCATCTGATCATCCTACCAACATGCCTTCATGAGGCAAGACTCCTAGATCGTTTTATACATTCTCATATGCAATCTCACCCCCGTTACCATCTTTCTACGTGCATAGGTGTGATACGCTTTGGTGCTTTAATGAATAAGCCCAGACGAACATGTCGCAGCCCCTTTCAGTGTATTGTGCTGGGCTCAACATCCAGCCAGTTTCTCTCCATCATTACTGTAGCAAGAGCTGCAACCAGTGCAATTTTTGGGAGAATTCCAGCTCCCCCGGTGAAGGTTGCAGATTGTCCAGAGCTGTTTTGCAAATAGTGTCCTGACTATTGCCCACGAGCAACTTTTTTTTTTCCCAGGCTCTAGAAATGTAGGTGAATAATATTAATCAGTTTAATTTGAACTCTTCTGGTTATAAAATACTTTATAACCTGAAGTTATAAAATAAAATAAATAAAATTTAAACCACTTCAAGAATTGCGGCATGAGTTACAATTGCTTTGGAATTGCTTGAAAGTTTTGTTTGGTTTTCATTTTACAGTTGTTCTGCAAATTGTATGCAGAGTATGAAAAGTATAGATTGCATTTTGCTTATGTAGTTGATTAGGTAACTCATCTTGTTCTTCCATCAAAATAGGCAGTATCTTATCAGGCTAGAAAACAACTTGCCTAATGTGCATTAGGCTAGGTCCAGAATGAGGTTTGTGGCTTTTTCTCTGAGAATGTGTTTTTGAGTTCAATTATCCACATCTCTCAAACATTTTTGCACTGCGTTCAATATCTGAAACTAAATGCAGTCATTGAATCTATTGTAAAAATATTACATCACAAACATTTTTGTGTCCTAGGAGAGAAACATGAAATGACTTTGAAAGCTAGAGAAAGTCCACTACTCTTGTGTGGACATTTAACTGCACACAGTTAAAAAATCTAGGCTAAATGCTAAATATTATATTATTTTCACTTTCTATGTGGCAGCTTCAAACTCACATCTCACACAAAATCTAAACATTAGAAACAAGTTATAGAAAAAAAAAAAAATTCCTTGAAGTTTCTTCCTTGTAGGTAGCTCTCAGGCTGCTGAAAATGCCCAAAGATTTGTAGAAAACAGATTCCAGAATAAGTCCTTCTGTGGGTTTATTCCTCACCAGCATCTTTGCATGCCTTTGTTTTGTTTTGTTTTTTCCAATAGGTAATAGCCCAAATTCAGACTTGTAGATTAGAGCACCTCCTTCCATGTTCAAGGACACCTTTCAAAGCACAGGAAGTATTTTATACTCATGTTCCTTTCTCACACTTAAGTTGCTGAACTATCAAACATCTTGATTAATCCACTCTTCAGCGCTACCACCCCCAGCAGTAAACAAAATGAAATCTAAACCTCTTTCTTAGACCACTAGCGTTTCTTTTCCTCTAACAGTCATTTCATGTCTTAGGGTTTCATAGGTAGAAAAAAATTTAAAAAGTAGTTGTGCTAAAATGGTCCTAGCATCTTCAAAGCCTAGAAAAAGCCTAGTATTGCCTATTTCATGATCAGTCTCAATTCAAGATATTTTTCCTCCGTTTTTATTAGTAGTAATCATAGAAGTATTTTTATTTTAGATTGGTACCTGCTTTTACACTGTCATTTTTCTAGGCTACTGGAAAATTCAAAGTAGACTTGTCATTCTTGAACTAAAATGTCATTGATTCCCAGATGATTTCTCCTCCTATAGGACCTCTCTTGGCTTTCTCTCTTTCTGTGGGCGACTCTGTCTTTCACTATTATCAGTATGAAAATCTCAGTATGCATTATGCCTGTCAGTGTACTTCATTCCTATTAAAATTAGGAAATTCAGCTGAAATTTCCAGATTCCTGGTCTAGAAATATTATTGATAATGTGGCAGATCGGACTGTCCTGCATTTAGACTGCCAAAGTCTGGGATATTGCCCAAAGGGGTAGGAGATGCCTTATGCCCCCACCGACATTGGAGCAGCACTAATCTCATTAACAACCTATTACTATTCTTAAACCAAAGACAGTTAGCACAATACAGAAGTATGAAAATGACAAGAACTGCACAGAACTCAATGAACACCGTTTAGGTTAGACTGTGCCCTTGAGTAGTGTTTTGTTTTAGCACTGAGCGCATTTATTACAGGGAGCCGTCCAGTTTCTTCCGAGCGGCACGGACCCAGGCAATTGGGGAGCAGTGGTGTGCTAAAGCAGCTGTCTTCTTCTCACCCCCTGGGTTGCACTGAACATTGCCTGGTCACAGCAAGGATCAGGGGCTCTGTTTTTATTCTTCCAGTTCTGCAAAACCACTTATTTTTGCAGTTAAGGGTGACTTTGCAGTAAATATATGTTCTGGGCAGCAAAAAGCAAAGAGTACGTTGGCGGCACAAACCACAAGGTGTTTGTTTTATTATTCTCCCTTAAACATGGGTTTTAATCAGGTAGAGTTGCTCCAGGGCTGTTTGACTTCGGCACGTGTTCCAGATGTACAATAAGTTGTATTTGTGCAGCACCTCTGTGTTGGAGAGTTGACATTGAGATGACTGCTCTCTAGATGGCTTTTTTTTTTCCATTAAACTTATAACTGTATTACATTCAAAATATGTTTTAAAACTATTGTGGTTTAAACTACGCACGCCAGTTTAAAATGAGATTTTCACCATTATGCTAGGTTTGGATAGAAACACTCAACTAACTAAGGCAAATCATGACTCTAAAAGCAACCTGAAATCAAAAGCTTCTAAGATGAAGTGTTACATTGCCAAGAGATGATTTCTAGCTTTAGGAATCAAATGCTTTAAAGTCCTGTATCTGTATTTAGTGAAGTGGCCCACGCTAGCAGTAAATTAGATACAGAGATTAAGGGCATGAGGCTTTATTACAGTATGTTCTGTGAAGAGCATAAATTTTAAAATTATTTTCGAACTTGCCAATTTTTGCACACACAGCACTGACTTTTGTGTCATATGCAGACACACTGAAGTAAAGCGACAAAGAGAGTCATGATCTTCACAATTTCTTTTTCTCTTGCAGAGTTCAGCTGTTTTCCCAGATAGCTAAAATCAGAATTATACCTATTGTAGGCTCTATTATTTATATGTATTTTATATATATATACACACGCCTTCATGTAGCAAACTATCTATGCCTGTATTGTGCTTATGAGCTGGTGAGGGGAAAAAAAAAGTTAAACATATCTGGCTTCTAGATAAATACCAACTTTCTCATCACAGACAAATACTCAGCAGAGTAATTTTTTTTTTTTTTTATTTTAAGGAGACAGTCAAGAACTTTTTCTTCTGAGAGCTATCATGCCTGCACTAAAAAGACGGACAACAAAATTGTCTGACAAAACGTTAGGATGGTGAGAAAATGTAATACATTGAAAAGCTCCCCAAAAGGAGCCTTTCAGGAAGTTTGTGTTCTTAAGAGCTGTGCAAATCCACCCCTTATTGTTGCTATGAAATGGTTTTGTATAACCTTATTTTCAGGACAAATATGGCTAAAAGTGGGCTGTCCTGAACTTTAAAATGGTGGAAAACGAAGACATGTTTATGCCATTTCTGAAAAGGAAACTATTTTGGTTACCGAAGTTTGTAATGTAGGGATGTGACGTATACAGGGGCTGCTCTGCAGTTATTTATAACTATTTTTGGCTAATTTCAATATTTCTGAATGTTTGTTGTGGTGATCCATTAGCTTCGTTCACCAGCGAAGTAACTATAGTTTAATCTGATTTAGTTGGTTGATATTCTTTCTTTTTCTCTCTTAAATGCATAGTGTTAGATTTTAAGACAGTAGAAAGATCACTATAAGCATGTTACCAGCAAGAACAGACTATTGCTGATTACCACTATCTTAACAGAAAAGCTCTGAACAGATAGAGGGTATTTTTCCTCAGTCATGTCGTTGCAAAAATCTCATGTTAATGAAAAAAAAAAAAAGTTGTAACAGCCATGTTTTATCTGTAGTTCCAAATTAGTCTTAGTAAAAGCGTCCTTTCTTTGGGAAAAAAAAAAAAAAAGGAAAAAAAAATGTTCACGATTATATTCCTTTTATTGTGACAGAGATGATATATAATCTGATGATACTCTCACCTTGACTCCTTCACTCTGGTGTTTTTCAAGTTTTGAGAATTTTGTTTTATAGACTTAAAATAGGACATGCTATAAGAACAGTTTTTACTGCCTTCACTCCTTCAATTTTCTTAGCAGGCAAACGCTTGATGGTGCCTGTCTTTAATGGTTCAGGGAAGCAGAGCTCCAGTTAAAGAAAACGTCTTTAATTTTTCGAAGAGTCCTGGGCTGACTTCTATAACATTTCACAAATAATTTTTCACAGAGCCTCAATATCTCACCTTTTCTTCTTGAAATCTCTATTTTATTCCCCAACGACCCTCTCGAGAGGATGATTACAATATTATTAATTAAGCTGCCATGTGAATTGTTACAAATAAATCCCAATGTGTTTACAATGGGCTCCTCTCGACCATACACCCTCTTTATAAATAGCTAGATAAGCACGAACAAAAATCTAGTAATGTGCCCAACCACCAGCATTCCTTTGAGTCCAAAAAGCATATGGATGCGCAGGGCACTTCTCTGGGTGTTGGGTATTTCACCTTTCCAGTGCTTCCTGCTCTGGTGCAGGGTTGTTGGGCCAGGAAATGGAAGACTGGGAAATTTTGAGCCCCATCTCTACTTGCAGTGAACAGCGTTACTCTCTGTGCCTTGATGTTTCCTTTTCACTTATGTTATTTCTTCCACAAGGGTCCAGGTTCTTGTCCACAGTTTCCTCACAAGCCGTAATCATTTCAGAAAGCGTTTGGAGCTCACCCTCATGAAAAAAGCCTACAGAGAAGGACATCCTAAATTATAACATCACGTACGTTGAAAGGGCAAATTTAAGTTGAGAGAATCGTCGTTTTCTCGCCAAAGACATTTTATTTATTTTTGGCAAATTATTTTAACAGAACTTGGATGAAAAGGGAATTCTTTTTCAGTTAAAATATTTTAAAAGACTCAAAAGGAAATCGCATATACTAAGGTAAATATTTACATTCTTGGTAGTTTCTGAAGATAACGTTCGCACAGAGTTATGACAGAAGAAAAAATTGATCTAGACACAAAATGCAGACAAGGTGTAATCATTATTGACTCATATTAATTTTAAGCTTTTTTTTCTGTACAAATTATATATATTTCAAAATAATGCCACGCAGGGGAATTGGTGATGTTAATGACTCTTACAGTTGGTTAACTATCTTCATTCTGTTTACAGCTTAAAATTATATACTTCACTGTTAGAAACAGCAAATGGGAAAAAAAAAAAATATTTCTTTTTTTTTTTTTTCTGAGAATTGTTCAGTGTAGCACTAAATTTACATGCTGAGTTACCTAATACCTCCTAGAAATACCGACTTCTGAAACTGGTCACTTCTTCCCAGAACTGAGCCAAGGGTCAAATCTAGCCTTGTATCTGAAGATTGAATAAATAGGCTTTGCATTCCTGCATTCTTCTTCTTAGGGATAGCAAAACTGATTTTGTAGAGCCATTGCCAAAGCAGCAAGAATGCATTATAATAATGATCGCTCATTATGCTAAATTCCTATTTACAGGTTAAATGGGACCCCTGTGTGGAGATAATTTTTCTAGCATAATTGTAAACTCTCGCAGAGCCCTTTTGCTTCCTCCTGCCCATTTTGGCGGATTCTGCTGGACAGAAGAATCACAGCAGGGTTTAGTGTCCCTCTTCTGGAGTGGAGATCTGACTCCTCATCTGTAGCAACTGTCCCTGGGGCGTTGCTCTTGCCTCCAGCTCTGAGTCACTAGGTCTGGGAAACTAAATGATGTTTCATAGAATCATTTAGGTTGAAAAAGACCTTTAAGATCACTGAGTCCAACCATAAATGTAACACTGTCCAGTGCAGCACTAAACATGTCCCTCAGCTGTCTACGCGTTTTAAACACCTCCAAGGGATGCTGACTCCACTGCTTCCCTGCGCCTATTTCCGCAGCATATTGAGGGAAAGACAAAAATCTGACAAAACACGTCTCCCGCAGTGCAAAATGAGTGTGCCACTAGAAGGACGAGTAAAGTGGAAAAAACCCAAACATGTAGAAGTCTGTGAGAACTCTGGAATCCTGCCGCTACCTCAGGCCTGGTTCTCTCGGCAAAGGCACCGTTCAGGTAAGCGAGACGTTATTCTGCGTTCTTATCGGGGCATGGAGAGCTTTGTTTTCTTAGGCTATAGCCTAAGCATCCTGGGATTACAAGATGACAGAGCTATGAATTTACTACCATGGAACCCCTGGAAATCCACTCCCTTCTACCGTTCTAATGAAGTACCCATCTGGCTACTGGCGGTCCAGTCTTCTGTACAGAGAGGACGCCAACGTTCACCGTAGCGGAGCCGCTGGGAGCCCCGGTAATAGGTAACTCTTAAAAGCCGTTGCGAGGGAGAAGCCCCCGATGGTTCGTTGGGCCGGGCGCTCAGGGCGGCGGAGCACTTTGGGAGGCTTGTTCCCAGCCGGCGCTGCCGGGGAACGAGGCCGGAAGAGGTGCCGGCGGGAGCCGCGGGGCCGGAGGAAGCGAAGGCGAGAGCAGAGGGAGGGCGGCACTACCGGGGAGCGGGGCCGGAGCAGGCGAGGGCGGCAGCGAGAGG
>VWZK01006526.1:0-26605 GCA_013396935.1 Baryphthengus martii | reverse complement strand
CCGTGCCCCTGAACCCCCTGCCACACAGGGGCATGGCAGCGGCAATGAGCCGGTGGACGGATCTTGGCGCCCTGTTTCGCAAGCAGAGCTCTAGAGTGGGCACCAGGATCAACTCATCCATGTCCCACATGCACGGGTATCCCACAGTGGTCCTCTCCAGCACAGCTGCCTCCCACCACTCGTACTTGCAGATCTCCCAGAGCTCCCATCACAGCCACGGCAGCAGGGGCACAATATTAGATCACCCACTGTTGAAAAAGTCTTCTCAGACCTCCAGGGAGAAGTTGCCCACCTGAGCCCCAGGCACTGGCCCCACAGCCCCCTCCTGCTCATCCTCACTGTCTTCATCCCATGACTGCACAGCTGAGGACATTAATCATATAAGAATATGACTCTGAGAACACCGTGGCCTCCCTCATCCTGCCTGTTTTCAGCCAATGGGTGTACACTGACTGAGACATCAGCCATCAAAGCATCATCACCCAATGACTCTCAGATCAAAATGGCCTCACTCTGTCTTCACCCAATGGCTCTGCGGAGTCTGGGACATTGAATGTCAAATAATCATTGTCTGACTGCTGAGAACAAGATGCCCATTGTCACTGACCGGCACAGGGGGCAGTTTGGCTTCTGCCTTGCCCAGAGCAGGGTACAGTCCAAGCAAAATTGGTGGAGATAGAGTGATAGGTAGATGACCTATCTTGGTTGCTGCAGCAAATGAGGCAGCTTCACTTGCTCTTTTTGGCCACTCTCTCTTCAAGCTGTGGTGGGCTGGGGAGCACTGAGGATGAAGAGCTTCTCTCTGTCACCAGCACCACAGCCCATGTGACTTAGCTGATTGTCCCTTATGCGAAGTCCACAGTAGCCCTGCAAGGAGAGGCTGACTCACTGAATCATGGAATCATTTTGGTTGGAAGAGACCTTTAAGATTATCAAGTCTAACTGTTAACTGAACACTGCCAGCTCACCACTGAACCGTGTCCCTAAATGCCACATCTGTATGACTTTTAAATCCCTCCAGGGATGGTGACTCCATAACTTCTCTAGGCAGCCTGTTTCAGTGCTTGACAGCCCTTGCTGTGAATAAATTTTTCCTAATATCCAATCTAAACCTCCGCTGGTGTAACTCGAGGCCATTTTTTCTTCTATTGCTTGTTACTTAGGAGAACAGACCAACCCTCACTTTGCTACAACCTTCTTTCAGGTAGTTGTAGAGAGTAATGACCATCTCCCCGGAACCTCCTTTTCTCCAGGCTAAACAACCCCAGTTCTTCCAGCTTCTCCTCATAAGACTTGTACTCTAGACCCTTTACCTGCTATGTTGCCCTTCTTTGGACATGTTCCAGCACCTCAGTGTCCTTCTTGTAGTGAAGGGCCCAAAACTGAACACAGTATTCAAGCTGTGGCCACACCAGTGCTGAGTACAGGGGCATAATCACTTCCCTAGTCCTGCTGGCCACAGTATTTCTGATACAGGCCAGAATGCTGTTGGCCTCCTTGGCCATGTGGGCACACTGATGGGTCATATTCATCTGAGTGTGCCTGATACAGGGGTGCATTTGCAACAACAGAGCTGTTAGGAGTCGAAGGAGAGCAAGATTTTAACACAGAAAACCAAGGCCTATGTTTAGAGAACAATCATGACAGCCAGCCAAGGTGGTAACAAGATGAAGAGGATAACAGTCCTGAGACTTCAAGACTGGAGCCAACCTTCAGAAGTTAAAGAACAAGAAGAAATAAGTGCTTGACCTCTGAGACCTGACTATGTCAGGTTTCCTGTGTCCTTGGCTGAAATGAGGAGCAGTGATCACTGGGAGCAATCACAGGATGAGCATTTGACTAAATGCACCCAATCTACCTTTACAACTCCTGTCTTAATACTGTCAGGGTCTCTGACTGCAGGGCTTTACTCTGTTTAGTTCCAAGACCAAGTACGGATTTTTTAATTTTCTTTTAAATTCTGCACAGCAGTTATTTTCTTCCCAAAGTCACTGTGTCACAAAATTATTCATGGTTGTGGTTGTAATAAATTGTATGGATCTTTTACCCAATTATCTGAAAATATACTTGTGTCCATATCTGCAGTTCACTCCTGCTTCTAGTCTTTTCTCAATCCAAAATCATGTGTGAAAACAGCTGTTGCATTCCTTGCAGTGCCTGTTTGCCTATCTCCCGTTGTTTTCCACGTCATTGTTGCTTGGTTTCAGATTTAGAATCTCATCACTTTTAAAATTTCCCAATTGTCACATTCTCCAGGAAAGTATAAGCTAAAGAAAACCATTTGAGTACTCAAAACAGATGTGCTCCAATCAGTGGAAAACCACCCACAAACTGTAATTGGGCCTTCTTGAACTAAGCAGCATGATGAGAAAATGATACTTGAATTTTTCAGGTAGCTTGCGTGACAGTATGATTTTTTTTAAATGAATTTTTTAAAAAGGAAGGCAAAAAGAAAAAGTAACATCAGATTCAGTCACCCATCCTGATGCTCCATTCCAGAGCATCTTAGTCACATAATATCCCCCAGGTGGATATGACAGTAAAAGAAAATTAACTCTTGTCATTTAGTATCCTTGTTTTACCTCACATTTGAGGCTAGATTGAACAACTAGAGCAGCAGATGCTATTTCTGCTGCTGTTGAAAATAAAAGCACTGTGTTGAAATTAAAGTGAGAGGAACACTATAAGGTAATGAGATTATGCTTCCAATCTCCCATGTGCATAAAAAATACATGGAATTAGCCTAGTTCTGTGTATTTATATCTTCTTGTTAGTAGCTAAGCATGCAATATTAATGCAGAAGACTCAGGTCAGTTCAGGCTTCACAATGTTAGCAAGGAAGGGCATCCTAGGGGATGGAGAAAGTATTTCCAGGGGATTCATATCCTTGCATTTCATACTTCTGATGGAAAAAAACCCAAATGCATGGACATTCAGAAATTCTACCTTTGCCTCCAATCACAGGGAAAACAGTAAATGAACAGGTACAAGGAAGGGGGAGAAATATGAAGAAAGCTCCTGTAGTCATATAATATTAATAGTTCAAAGAAAGAAAAGGAAAACCAAAAAAAACTAGTGCCCAGAATTCTGCACACTTAAATCTCCTCTGACAGACAAGCCGCTGTATCTATCAAAATATCTAGCATGTTTATATACTGTCTCACAAACAGAACATGAATTTCTTGGATACTGAGAAGTTTGATTCGTTAGCGTTGATGTGGAATTATGTCTCAGGAAGTAGCACAAAAGCAAAGCTCATTTAATGACAATATAGTTGGATACTGTGGGCTTCGGCCAGGTCTAATTTCTCAGAATTGTTTAAAGGAAACAGACTGAGATTACGTTGTTACTTTTAAAGCAGGGAAACAAGTTTTAGAAGTATTTGGTTATATTTCTGTCTAAGTTAGTTTAAATCTCTCCTAGGTTCTGATAGAATTTTTCCATTTGTGTTTCTCATTATCAGTCGGTGTCTTCTTACAGATCTAGATGCATGCATCACCAGTTAAGCAAAGGCACCCTAGCCTATCTAAAAATAGTTGTAAGAAGTACCAGGGAAGTAAGAACATGTGCACAGTCTCTCTCTTGCACACATCTTACTTACTTCTTGATGCAGAAGTCTGAAAAATAGAAAAAATCTGTCATTCAAAAGACAGTCAACAGCGAGATCATGGTTCCATCAAAACTCTTTTTTTGGTCCTAATTCAAATGTGCAGAAAAAAGATCACAACTGATCTAAGGAAATAAAATTGACTTCTGAAATTAGCAATGTATCACTGGTTTTGAATAGTTTAGCAGTCTGTTGATGGTGAATCTGTTGACACCTATCACAAAGACGTCGAGATACGTGTCACTGGGGGGGGTGTTAAGGGCTGGGGTGGAACTCACTGCAGACACAACTTACACCACCAAACAGCAAATCCTGCTGCAGAATGGTTGATATGCCCTAGCGTAAAAGTCTGTCCTTGGTGGGTTGATAACATATTAGTGTATCTACAAGAATGGATATTAGCTATCATAAATCAGAATATGGCTATAGATGTATACGTATGTTGATCCATAGACTGCAATCTGGTGAAACCTTCAAAGTTCCTGTCCTCGGTAAGAATAGTATTTACTCAAGGACATTTATGTCTCCTTAGAATAAATTAAAAATACTCTGACTTTGAGAATGGCCTCATCCATATTTTGTTTGTTTGTTTGTTCTTGTTTGTGTTTGGGTTTTTTGGGGGAGGGATGTGTGTATTTGGTTGTCTGGTTTTGTGTTTGGTTTTTTTTGTTTGGTTGGTTGTTTTTTTTTGTTGTTTTTTTTTTCTTCCAGGAATAGAATGCCATCGACAAGTTGACACCATGCAATTTCATTCCCCCAGTGGAATAGAAGTCTACATTTCTTTGAAACTAATAGAATTATTTCACTATCAGATAACTGTAATTCCAGTCAGAGACATTATTAAACCTCTTAATCTACAGTTGATACATGGTTATGGAGTCAGTAGAAGGTCTCACAGGTTCCAGAATAAAGCTGTGTTTCAAAAGATATATATGAGTAAAAAACGCATATACACAAGCACATCAAGCTGTATTTGCTGATGTTTGCGAAGTAGACTGACTACCTGCATTCTTTCTGCATTTTGCAGACATGAAGAGATCAGATTTCCTTTGCACAAATGATCAGCAAAGGTCTATTGAAGAACATTCCTTTAAAAAGTATTTTACTTCAACATGTCTGAAGCCCTCAGTATTTTGGTTGATAGCTTGGGCTTCTGCATTTGTCCGGAAAAAATTCATGCAGAACATCACTGCATATCTTTGTAGCTTATAAAGGTTGTGTTTGTGTGCAATTATTGTAAAAATGAAAAGATAAATTAGATTATCTACATATCCTAATATTCAACGTAAGGAGAGGTCTATGCAGGCTTAAAAGATAAATACTGAAAATTCTCTAATATTCTCTGATTCTGCCTGTTTCCTATTCGAACACCCATAGAATCACAGATTCACTATGGCTGGAAATGACCTTTAAGATCATCAAGTCCAACCATTATCTAACTCTGCTTACTACACCATATCCTCAAGCACCGTATCTAGATGGCTTTTAAACATATTCAGAGATGGTGATTCAACCAGCTCCATGAGCAGCCTGTTCCAGTCTTTGATAACCCTTTTGGTATAGAAGTTTTTGTTAATGTCCAACCTGAACTTCCCTTGGCACAACTTGAGGACATTTCCTCTTGTCTTATTGTCTCTGTTTAAGGCTCAGGGCAAGCCCCAGAAGATTTTTATTAGCCCCCTTTCCCCAGTTTTCCTCCCTACCCAGGGAAGGATAAAAAGGGGAAGGAAGAAAATGCCTCACTGAAAACTGGAAGTTAAGACTATAACAAATTCAATGAGTAACAGAAGATAAACAGGGAAAAGGAATATGAGGGGAAGAGGGATATACAGCTCTATACAAAAGTTGCTTTTGGATGGCAATGGATTGTGCAGAGCATGTGGGGTCACGCCCAGCTGTGCTGAGGGACAGCCCTGGAGGGAAGAGCCTCCTGAATTTCCTGTCCTTTCTATGGAGCATGTCAGGGAAGGGGAGGCAATATCAGCTGTCCTCTCACCCCTCAGGGTCCCATGATCTGTCTATGCGCCCCCTCTGCCCCCCAATCTGTTTAACCCTTAAACCACAACACCTATCAGTTGCTACTCATGAGAAGAGACCAACACTCACCTCTCTACAACCTCCTTTCATGTAGTTGTACAGAGATAAGGTATCCCCTCAGCCTCCCTTTCTTCAGACTAAACAACCCCATCTCCTTCAGCTGCTACTCATAGGACTTATTCTCAAGACCCTTTACCAGCTTGGTTGCCCTTCTCTGGACCCAGTCCAGCACCTCAATGTCTTTCTTATGCTGCCATGCCCAAAACTGAACATAATACTCAAGATGCAACCTCACCAGTGCTGAGTACAGTGGGACAATCACCTCCCTAGTCCTGCTGGACACACTATTTCTGATGCAAGTCAGGATGCTGCTGGCCTTCTTGGCTGCCTGGGCACACTGCTGGCTGTCAGTTGATATCCCCAGGTCTCTTTCTGCCAAGCAGCTTGATGGCCTGTGATTGGCCTCAGCCTATCAATCCAGCCTGTCCAGATCCCTCTGAAGAGCCTTCCTACCCTCAACCAGATCAATACTCCTACTTAACTTAGTGTCATCTGCAAAGTTAACCAAGAGTACTCTCAATTTCCTCATCAAGATGATTGATAAAGATATTAAACAGGAGCAGCCCAAGCACTGAGCCTGGTGGAACACCAGTTGTGACGACTCACCAACTGGGTTTAAGTCCATTTACCACCACCCTCTGGGGCCAGCCATCCAGCTAGTGTTTGATCCAGCAGAATGTGTGCTCATCCAGGCCTATGGCAGCCAGTTTTCTCATGAGGATGCTGTGGGGCACAGGATCAAAAGCTTTACTGAGGTCCANCTGTGGGGAACAGGATCAAAAGCTTTACTGAGGTCCAGGTAAACAACATCCATAGCCTTTCTGTCATCCAGCAAGTGGATCACCTTGTCATAGAAGGAGATTAAGTTCCTTAAGCTGGATCTGCCGTTCATGAACCTGTGCTGAGTGGGCCTGATTGCCTGGTTGTCCTGTAAATGGTTTATTATGCCACACAAGATGATTTGTTCCTCAATGTCCTCTTGCACTGATAGATCTGTTGTTCCCAGGATCCTCCTTCCAGCCCTTCTTGTAGATGGGCATCATATTTGCTAATCTCCAGTCCATTGGAACCTCCCCCATTTAAGCAGAACTGCTGATAAATCACAAGTGGTGGCTTGGTGAGCACATCCACCAGCTCCTTCAGCACTCTTGGGTGGAATTCATCTGGCTCCATAAACTTGTGTATGTCTAGGTGGTGCAGCAGGTCACTATTTCCTCATGAATTATGGACACCTCCTTCTGTTCCCCTTCCCTGTCTTCCAGCTCAAGGGGCTCGCTACCCAGCAAACAACTAGTCCTGCTGTTAAAAAACTGAGGCAAAGAAGGCATTAAGTATCTCAGCCTTTTCCCCATCATTTGTCACTGTTTCTCCCTGCATCCAGTAAAGGAGGAAAATTCTCCCTGGTCCTCCTTTTGTTCTATATGTTTTTAAAGAAGCATTTTTACTGGCTTGTACAGATAGATTGAGTTTTAGCTGGGGTTTGACCCTTCTAATTTTATCCTTGCACAGCTTCTCTACATCTTTCTAGTCTACTGAGTGGTCTGCCCACTTTTCCAAAAGCCACAAACCGTCATTTTGTTCCTGAATTCCAGCCAAAACTCTCCATTCAACTAGACCAGTCTTTTTTCCGCCAGCCCGTCTTTTGGGACATAGGGATGGCCTGTTCCTGTACTTTTAAGATTTGCTTTTTGAAGAGCATCCAGCCTTCCCGGACTCCTTTGCCCTTCAGGACGGCCTCTCAAGGGAGACTGCCAGTAAGTGTCCTGAACAGTCTGAAGTCTGCCCTGCAGAAGTCTAAGGTGGCAGTTCTGATAACTACCACCTAACTTCTCCAAGAATAGAAAACATTATTTCATGATCTCTAAGCCCAAGATGGCCTCTGACTGTTACATCTCCTACAAGTCCTTCTCTGTTAACAAGCAACAGGTCCAGAAGTGCACTTTCTCTACTTGGCTCCTTTACCAGCTATGTTAGGAAGTTATCTTCCACAAACTTCAAGAACCCCCTTCATAACTCCTCCCTCTCTGCTGTATTGTATTCCCAGCACACATCTGGAAATTTGAAATCCCTCATGAGAACAAGAGGTAGTGATCATGAAACCTCTCCCGACTGTATATAGAATTCCCCTATTGTTTCTTTTTCCCTGACTCCTCTCCTTGCCCTGATTCAGAATAGATTCCCTTATTTTTCTAACTTTTACTATAAAGAGGAAAAAAAAAAAAAAAAAAAAAAGTTAAATCACAGCAGGGAAGTACTCTATACCTGAAAAAAAAAAAATCTCATTAACTAACCAACATTGCTCAAATGTGGCAAACACAGAACTGCCATTAAAAAATTAGAACTGCTGTTAAAAAATTATACATTATACATAGAATTAATATCTATTTGAGAAATCTCAATCTCAGTAGACATTATGAAAACAGAAAAATAAGCTAATTTCAAGGATTCTATTACTGGGAATTATCTATTCTAAAGTTTTGCAACATTATCACCTTTCATTGTGATTTAATTATGTTGTGTTTGTGATAATTTTTGAGCAGAATTGTGGAAAAGTTTGTAAAAAGGGATGACAATGATTCCAGTCTTTTGGCTCAAGGTAGAAATTCTGTTTGCACGACATATTGAGTCTCACCAAGCAAAGTCTTCTTAATCATTGTGGCAGTAACCTAAATAGTAAGCTGTCATTTTAAGTGTGCACTAAATCCCTATTAGATCCTCAGATGAAAATGTAACTTGATTGAGACACGTTGACAAAGCAACCACTGTGCATCGTTATTTAGCCCACATTTTTCTGTAGATATGATGGGACACTTCAGTCTTTAGTGACCCTTCAAGTAACACTTCAACTCATGTATAGAAATAGTGAAATGTCAATATTTTGCACTGAGCTGGCATGTAAAACAGATCTATTTAGGCTAACAGGACTGCATCCGTAGCCATGCAACTCTTCATTAAATTGCATTGTATTAGAAAAAATTTGCCAATACATGATTACAAGTTTTTCCTGATAAAATCTAGGTAACTAGGAAAATTCCCAAGCTGTTTTTGTGATAATATTTCAGAGTGATTTAACCAGGCATTGCCACATGCCTAGAACCAATTGGTATTATCACTTCCTTAAAGGAAGAGCAGGAAATGTTTTGTCTTTGAGAACAGAAAGGGTATGATTTTCTGACATGCATCATAATCTTAAAAAAAAAATATTAAATAAGGCAAAATTGCTTATTTAGTCTTTGCCATTCTGCAAGTCCATAGGCTCTGTGTCTGTTAAGTGTTTAATATACCACTTTCGTCTGTGGCCAGTGAAGACACATAAAACTAGAGTATCGCTTACTATTGTTTTTGTCAATCAACACCTTGTTCATTGATAATAGATAATTGCAAATATGTTCACTAAGATTACTCTTCTAAAGACAGCAATGCAAACAAAAATTCCTCCTTGGAAATATTGATTTTTTTTTTCAGTAATATTGTTAAATTCACGTCAGCTGACATGAGAGAATAATGCACATAACAATGTTTGAGGTTTGTTTTTAAGTGTTGTCAGGATGATTTTTCAAACCTATTTCTAACATGTCTAGATTAATTTGTATAGTCATTCTGCCAGAAGCTTGTGAAAAAAGCAATTTGCTAGGACCAAATCTTTTATATCTTGCTTTATAATAAACAAAACAAGTTTTCATATTGCAAAATATTTAATCCTCGCTCGAGTAGGATGCACTCTGGCTATAATTAGGAGAAGCTGACTATATGAAATACTGTTTAAACTTAGTCCAAACATGTGGTATAGAGGCACCTTCCTGAGGTAACTTTTCATTTAGCTTATTATAAAAGACTCTTCTGCTTTCTTTGACTAAAGCAGTAGCAAAATTTTTTTCGCTTGCATCTTCGGTCGTTATGTGCTTTACTGCCTTTACAGTGGTGGCTGGAAACAGATAATCACGTTGTATTTTCATTTTTGTGCTTTTTTTTTGGAAAATTTTCTGATTGCTTGACAGTTTATACCACAATAAGCTTTCCATCTTCTTCATTGACCTTTTCTCAGTTCGACATGGTTTTTGTTTAAGTTTAGTTTTCTCACTCTGTAATGGGAAAATAATTTGAATAGTAGTAGCAGTTCTTTAATGAGTGTTATATTTATGCCAACTGATCATCTAAGTTGTTGATACCTAAGGATACTTTGGCTGAATAAGTTAATTTTGTGTTCCACCCTCTTCTCATCTATCTATCTCATGTGTCTCAGACTGCAGATACCACAGGAACCCACTGCATATCTGAAAACTTCATTATTCTGTGAACTTACTCTGTGCCTCATGTACCAATATGTGTTCACAGGTTGATATGTCACATCTGGTAGTTATTGCTCCAGTGCGATTCACTTCAAGGTTGTATTTAATAAGTCCTATTGACAAAAGGATGGAGACAGAAGCAGTCTTCCAGTGCAAAGGATTTAATTTAGAGAAGTTGGTTTTGTTTCACAGCCAAGACACTGCTATTTGGCTTATTATGACTGTTGTTTGACTTATTATGTTTTGCCATGTAACATCCTAAAGAAATATTTTACGTAAGGAATATTTGCTTCCCAGCCAAGAGACTATCTTTATACTGAAATGCGATATGATTGGAAGGATGTCACATGTTAGTCCATAAGAAGTAACATATATAGGTATGATCACAATTCAGTGGTTACATCAAACATTCCTGATTGAGAAAATTGAATGTACAATTTTGAGAATTTTTCAGGTGTGATGAAGAAATTCTCATTTAAAAAAAAAAAAAAAGAAATCAGGATAGAAAAATATTTTCCAGCAAGAAGCTCTATTACTTAGGACCATATTTAATTGCTATTTGGCTCTCTATCAGTTTCCTGTGCTTTGGAGACAATATTGATTTTTTTTTTTTTTTCTTTTTTATATATACAGAAAGAGAAGGCAAAGTTTTTCACCTCATAAAACAGGACCAGAGGTTTTCATATTTCTTTCTGGGAATTTTAAACTTAATAGGTTTAAGAGATTGTTGGGAAGTAAAACCATGTAAGAATACTTTATTCTATCTTTATTCACACTAAATGCCAAATATATAAAAAAGACGAAACTGGTTTACTGTTCTCAAGGAGCTACAAATATTGCAAAGGAAAACATAATAATTAATGGTTTGCATACTGTTCTTTCATGGAAATAGTATAGTTTTCATTAAAGGACTTTCAGGGTTTCTCTTCTTTCTGCATGCAGCTCCACTTGTGAAATTCTGTCCTTATATCTCTCCATTCACATAATTTTTCTCTTACATTGACTACAGAAGATTATACCCTCAAAACACTGCTCTCCGTTAGTGGTTGAGTTTAAATAGGGTAATTTTTTCCATGGCAGAGACTTTAAACTTTTCTCCTAGGTCAGATGCAGATATGGTGTTCACCCAATGTAGTGTGAGACATGTAGAACGGATACCAGCTTTGTGGAGATGATCATGTTCATGTTATTGTGCACATAGAACTGGCAGTGGTGGCACTTGCATCTGGTTACTGTGGACTACAGTCTAAATTTTCAGCTCTGCTGAAACAGCACTGCTCTGTTTTGTCAAAAAAAAAAATGGAAACAGGAAAGAAAGATTTATGTCCCCTCTTCTATCTGTATTGTGTAAGGTGATTCAAAGAATCTGCTAAAATAACATTTTCTATAGGCTTGCTATGGTTTTGTAAAACAATTTAGAATCATAGAATATCTCAAATTGGAAGGGACCCATAAAAATAATTGAGTCCAACTCCCTGCTCCTTGTAGGACTACCTAAAACTAAACCATATGACTAAAAGTGTCATCCAGGTGTTCCTTGAACCCTGTTAGGCTTGGTGCCATGATCATTTCCCAGGGGGAGTCTGTTCCCATGATTGATCACTGTCTCAGTGAAAAAAGCTTTCCTAATGTCCAGTCTGAAATTTTCCTGATAGAACTTTGTTGCATTTCCTTGTATCCTATCACTGGTCACCAGAGTAGATCAGCACCTCTCCTTCTCTTGTCCACCCCAAGGTAGGTGAAGATTGTGATGAGGTACCCCCTCAGCCTTCTCTTCACCAAGCTGAACAAACCAAGTGACCTTAAGACACTCCTCGTAAGTCTGATGTTGAGGTCATTTGCCATCTTGGTCCCCCTCTTCTGGTCACTTTAATACTTTGCATTCCTTCTTACAATGAGGCACCCAAAACTGCCTGCAGGACTCGAGGTGGGGCTGCAGAGTGGGACAATCACCTCCCTTGAGACTAGCTATGCTGTGCTTGATGCACCCCAGGACACAGCTGGCTCTTTGGGCTGCCAGGGCACACTGTTGACTTATGTTCAACTTGCCATCAATCTAAATCCACAAATCTCTTCCCACAGGACTGCTCTCCAGCTATGTGCAGTTTGTCTTTGTTGATAGCTTTCCCCCTTCACCCTCCTCATCCTCAGACTTACCAGCATTCAGTTTTCTGGATAAAGACATAATTAAACAGGCATTAGTATAGCATCATTGACAGTTGTCACCGGTGTGCTTACCAACTATTTCAAGTGGAAAAACTCAAAACTTCTTTGCCATTTACCAGAGGAAGACACAGTGCTAATTTTCAGATATCTCTCCAGCTCAGCTATCTTTCTCTAGGAAAGATGTTGGGGTACTCTGTGTGGTTTCCACTGTTGTATAACACTGGAAGGTGTAGCTCAAGGAACTTCAACATTTATTTACACCCTACTATAGCAAATAATACCATGCATATCCACTGGACTTCACAGATGAGTAAATAGTGTAAGGATGAGTGAGAGCTCAGATACAGCCTTTCTCTCCTTTCACAGTAGATGACTGCTCCACCAAAAGAGAATGGTATTCAAAAGCAACTATCCTTTTCTTCTTGAAGACAATCCATTTAACTTATTACTGGAAAATGCTTCAGTGTTTTCTCCATGAACCCCGTGCTCATTAGCTTTTTCCCTTTTCCTCCCCTCTGAGCTGACTGATAGGAATGAGAAGTAGTTATGCATCCGAAAGCTATTATTAGAGAAAATGCAGGAAGTATAAGAGATGTTTATAGCTTTCTAAAGAGTGTAATGTTAGCCTCTATAGAAGGAATGCTTGGTCAATGAATCAAAAACCTTTCTAGTCTCAAATTACCTGCCAGCTATCCCAAAATGCTCTAACAGTATTTAAAAAATACTCCTTTACTAGGAACTTTATCTCCTTTATCTAGGAGATCTAACTTAATACTCCTTTATCTAGGAACTTTTCTTAACTAGGAAATTATTGGCCTGTAAAATCCAGAACTCTGTTTCATGTCTATGCAGCATTGCATTTTTCTCATTTATTCAAATGGCTAAGAAAGAAAAGTTGCTTTAACGAGAAGGTCACACAAAACTTACTTCAAGGACTGGAGCTCTCCTTGTGAATATGGAATAAGAAGTGGTACTTTCTCTATTTTATTTAGCTATGCAAAGGCTATCTCTCCCAGGTGACCTGACACAGACCCAGTCAACACCATCCATAATGAAAATCAATGACACCAAGTCACTAAACAATTACTCCATCTTCTTTAAAAATGCACAAGTCTTCAAAAAAACAAGGATTCAGAGACTGATTAATTCACCATTTGCCTGGGAGATTGCACAAGTTGCATTATTTAAGAAGTTGTCTTTGTGTCCTCAAAGGATGGACCAAGATCAAAGTCTCAAAGATTGTTGTGTCCCCCGGAAAGAAAAAATGGTAAATCTATGATGAGAAATACAGCTCTGGGCCATGGTTGTGGAAGTTTTGTAAATACTTGTTTGTGTAGGTTCCTAATGAACATTGTTCTGTACAGAAAAATCACACTGATCTAATTTTGCAAACCCCTAAATTTGAGCTGGTATTGAAGAAGGCATTTTATACACAGTAATTTAAGAACAAACCCAGAAAATTACCAATTAAAAAAAAAAATATTTGGAAATGACAACCAGTTTGGACTAGGACCAAGAACTAAAGGACTATTTTAAGGATGAGATTTTCAAAAGTGGTTTTAAACACTGGCCATCCAGGAGGCTTATGCTTTTTGTATGCTTCTAAAAAAGCTAAAATCCAAACCAATTCACGAACAGTTCATCATGATGTTTCAAATGGACATACTGTGTACTTTTTCATTTTGCAAAATACCATCTGAGGTCTCTGCTATGGTATGCAACAGATACTTGGGGGAAACTATATGTGTAAGGTAATCAGAGTATTGAATGCGAAAACTTTGTAGAAGTTACTTCTGCCTAGATACAAAGCTAATTCCTAAACTTATTGTTCAGAATTAATGCACTGTACTCAGAAAAGCCCTACCTTGCTTTCAGCAAAATTACTTCATAAGATAAACAAGTTTTGTGACAGAGTCTTACAAAGGAGTGAGACATTTTAACAGGGCCTATAGTGACAGGACAAGGGACAATGGTTTAAAACTGAAAGAAGATATATATTGTATATAAGAAAGAAAATTCTTATGATGAGGGTGTTGACAAACTGGAATATATTGCCTAGAAATGTCCTAGATGTCCCCTCCCTGGTAGCGTTCAAAGTCAGGTTGAAAAGGGCTTTGATATAGTTAAATATGTCCCTGTCCATGACAGGGGTGTTGGACAGGTGAGCTTTAAATATCCCTTCCAACCAAATTATTCCCTGTCTCTATGATATCATGATTTTTCAAGTTGTTTTAACTTACACTTTGAGTAAAAAGGTCCACTAAAACTTTCTAGTGACACTTCCCCTACTTCTAACTTCTCCTTTAAAACATCATCTAAACCACTTTGGATGCAATCTTCAGACTGAATTTGGGGTTTTGTTTCAACAGAAGATTATGCATTTTAAACAGCAGGTTTCTTTCCAGTGTGCTTGACTTCTGTACCTATTTTTTACATATATTTATATCTTAAAAGAAATGTACTGCCATAAATAATATATATTTATGTATATGCATGTGTGCATAGCTTTTTTTTATATATAATATGCACATTTTATATATAGGTGTATATGTAAACCACAGGATTTTCCTATATATAGTTATTTCATTCTCTTTACCTGAATTCTACCCAAAGCCTTACTATGTCTTAAAACAGTTCATGTCATTTATAAAAGATTAGAAAATCTCTTGTATTATTCTCTCTATCATACAAAGCCTCATTCCTCTGTTCGTGTTTCATTTATAACCTGGATACTAGCCCCCGTCATCACAGAAATAAGTATTTGGATGAACATCTGGTTTTGTTTCTGAGATGATTATTTCCGCCTTTCAACAGGTGTGCAGTTCAGTTGTCAGCAACCTCTTCTGTTGGAGAGGTTTTGTAGCCAGTACAAAAGCTTCAACTATATGATCTAATTTACTGTGAATTTACTTCAAATTCATTATCACAGAAATAGGGATCTGTCCTGCAGTACTGTTGACTGTAGCTGAAATCACAGGATCAGGGCCACACACTGACGTACATTAACAATGAAATCTCACGTACACTGGGCAGTGACAAATCAACATATCTGGTCACCATGACACAGCATTACCAGAGCCACCAGAGCTCAGATGCTGGATGGTATTTAGGCACCTAAGACTATTGATCTTGCATGGACTCCATTATGAAATCAATAGGAACTGCTTGATGCTCAAGGCTTTTGTAAAATTGAGTTGTCAATTCAGAGACGTAAATATAGATTTAGAAATCAAACTTTGGACATGCGTTTTTTAAAAAAAACTTAACCATGGGACACCAGCACAGCAATATTAAAGGTCATTTGCAAATCAAAGAACATTGACAACAATGCTGTTTTTGACATAGATTTAAAAAATTGACTCCAAAGTCGTAGAAGTTGTACTGTAGTTTCTAGTCTAAGTCAATTTGTTTGTGGTTCATATTATTGATATGACACTGAATGCAACTTGGAAAATAAGGGCATTTCTTCATTGCTTTCAGGAAGTCATAGCAGGAGATTTCTATTTTTTTTCTTTTTTTTTTCCTGGTATCGATTTGAGTGAGTGCACTTGATATTTTCTTCAGTTAAAGTTAACACTGCCAAAAATCAAGGACCTTTGTTTCTTTGCAGCTTTATTAAATAATGCATGCAGCAAATGAAACTTTAAGTCTTTGCTCAGAATAATAAAAAACCATCCTTAGATAGCTGCATTTTGTCTAGTTGATGCTTCCAGACCACTGTCTAAAACCAAGCAAGAGCTATGTAGGATCTATGGTAACATACCACTCTGTAGTGGTAGTGTAAAAGTCTTAAGTACAGTGATACGGCAGGACTAATCCTGTAAAACTGATGGGTCCCAGAACTAAAGTCAAGCATCTTGTGAGGGGCCACTGAGGGAACTGGGGTTAATTAGCCTGGAGAAAAGGAGATTCAGGGGAGATCTTATTGCTCTCTACAACTACTTGAAAGAAGGTGATAACCAGGTGGAGGTTAGTCTCTTGTCCCAAGTAACAAGTGATAAGACAAGAGGAAATGGCCTCAAGTTGCACCAGGGGTGGTTTAGATTGGACATTAGGAAGAAGTTCTTCACTGAAAGGGTGGTCAAGCACTGGAACAGGCTGCCCAGGGAAGTGGTTGAGTCACCACCCCTTGGGGTATTTAAAAGACATTCTGACGTGGCTCTTAGGGACATGATTTAGTGGCAAGACTCGTTAGTGTAAGGTTTATGGTTGCACTAAATTATCTGAAGGGTCTTTTCCAACCAGAATGATTCTATGGTCTTATGATGCTATTTACTGCATACATAGATGAACAATCTTTCATTATGATGTTAATTGCATACATATTTGTTCCAGGGAAGTACATGTGACTGTAAGATGTTTTTAGAGCAAATATGCCTATTAGTTAATTTTGCTTATGTAGAAAATAATCTCTGACTCAGTGAGAAAGGAAACAAGATTGATCCTAATGTTGGTTAGGGCTAGACAAATGCAACAAATTTCTGTATATGTTCTGGGTTTCAGAACCTCCTCTCATCTGAGGAAAAGAAATACTCCATCTAGAATTTGCTAGCTGGGCTGAAAAGAGGAAAAGTAGTTTTGCCTTTAAGACATGTGACTGAAGTTCATATAGTGATGAGTTTGTTGCTGGTTTTACCATTTTTTTCTCTCAGCAAGGATCTCTTTTCTGTGCCTGAGCTCTCTTGAACTGTTCCTCTCCAGTGGTTTGTTTTAACTATACTTGGCCTAAGGCTAAAAGAAAAAAAAAAGAAAAAAAAAAAAGAACAGAAAAAAAGTATGCATATTCAACTTTAAAAGCTGAATTATTCCATGTGATTACTCTCAGACTTTGGTGCAGAAATTAATTAAAAAGCTGTGCTGCTTTTTGAAAAATCACAGTGCACTTACAGACAGGTAGGCACTGTGCTCTCCGTGCAGACTTCCAGGCACTCACCCTGCACACATCCCGCAACTCCTGCCACCAGGCCGTTTGGATGCGCCGTTGCTGCCCATGTACTAGGCTGGGACCCACGCAGCCCAGCCTCCCCGCAGGGTGTGCAGAGGCACAGGGCATGCTCCAGCTCCTGCGGGTGGCCGGGGAGCTAGCAAAATGTGCATGTCTGTTGCACAATGCAGGCTTTTTACTGTCATGCATTCATGCAGTGCACAGCACGGTCTTAGATGAATTATTTACAGAATATGCTCCACTATTTGTATTCTGCTTTATACTCATCAGTTTGTCGCATTTAAACATTTTGTTGTTGTTGTTTTGAAGTACTAGCACAAATAATATTACTGAGATTATTTGCAGAAATTACAATGTGTATTCATGTTGTGTAGCTGAGTCAAAACATTTATATTAAGTTTAAAATCTTATTATGAAGTAAAACCAAATTCATTATAACCCTATGTTATATAGCAATATCACTGTAAGATTATATGGTCTTGGTTACAAATGCCTTTATTATCTCTAGGACGGAAGAGCTAATTGTAAGTAAAGTTGACAATCAAAAATTCCAAGTTTATCAATAAAAAATACAGACTCAATGAAGTTCAAAATATTAGCAAAACAGTGTGCCATAGATCCTCAAGAAGTTCTATTTTAAGTTCAGATTGATTAAAAATTAGAAAACATTAATATTAATTGCCATCTCTGAAGGATCTATACATTTCAATGTAGATATACTTTTATATTAAGAATTTCCCAGCTTTTCTTTCTCTTTACGTAACTGCAGTATAGACCAATAATTTTAATAATGTAAAGGGTCTGTTGTGAACACACAGTAGCTTCACAATCCTTTATTTCAGTGGTTCAGGATGCTGCCTTTATTTATTTTCCCTTGACTGGTGGTGATTTTGAAATTACTTTTCTACTGTGAAAACATCTTATAAATAAGTACCTCATTCCTTTCTTCATCTTCTTATTGTATTTGGTTTTTTTTTTAAATTTTGGGGGCAATAGAATTTTGACAGCACTTCATATGGACATACATATTTTTGGGAGTGATAATCTGAAACCTACCCAATTGAAAGTGCTAAGAATATGGATAGTCTTTGTGAAACAAAGGTGCTGTTATACTACTACACGGTTCTTGGCATTTTTTTCTCATAATGGGTAAGACACACATAGAAAGAGATCATTTTTTGTAATTGACATGATCAGAAAGAGTAACTGATACTATTCAATGAAGGCATGTAAATGTTACTCAGTCTTCAAAAAATTGCTATGATCTTTCTGGGTACTATGTAAAATTGCTCGGCTATAACAAAAGAGACTCCTGCTGTGTAGCTAGGTTGAACTGAACTGAACTGATCACAGACTTCAAGATATAATCTTTGCCCTACTTCTTTATGAATCATGCATTGATAAAATTATTTCCCAGAATTACAGTCTGTAGCTCAGTATCCCAAGAGAGCAGTGTCTGAACTTTCTGAACATGAGATTTCACGTATCTCATGGACCTAATATTCACTGCAATCTCTGCTTAAGAAGGGGTTTTCTTGCAGTTGTAGTGTTTATAACCACATATTGTTATTTTGCAAAGAGTAACTAGCAACAGAAACAGCAGTCTGTAATACTATGAAATAGTTATTTTTCAGTAACCAGCCCTTCACAAATATGAATATACACAAACAGGTATCCTTTTAAGAAATACTTACATTGCGTTTTCGTTTTGTAAAATATGTCAACATGCTTCTCAATGGTAAGCTTCCATAATTCCCTAAAACAAAAGTATTAAAGTAATATCATTACAGAAATTACATTTAACACGAATTGTATATTTCTGTAGCAAGTTGTTACATTGCAAAATTTCTTTCTGCTATTCAAGATAGAAACTTTGACAGGGGCTAATAGATTTTGTGACACACGCCTGAAGGAGACTTTATAACTCAGACTGTATTTAGTGGATGGTTCCTATTCATATGGGATTGTAGACTTGTCATTTATTTCATCGTATTTGCTGGTAGTGCCACCAATCGTACATGTGCTACAGCAATCTAGGATTACGAGAAGTATTGGCGGTATTGCCTGCTTTTTCCTTTCTTTCTTCCCTTAGAACTGCTCCCCATGAGCTACAGTGCAGGCTGATCTATGCATCCCTCTGAGGATGGAAAGGACATGCTGACCCCTTTGCTCATGCTCACTGAGTGGTCCAGAAATGTAAGAAGAGGACTGGCGCTCGCAGCAGGCCTTGTATTTTTCCCTGGAGTCGAGTGCTGCAAGGAAAGATGCAGCGGTGAGAGGAGTGTATAGGAGACACTTTCCCCCTTTTGTTGCATAGCTTTGGCCAATGCTCTATTTGCTACAAAAATGGGTGAAATACACTTTGCTCAGATAAAAGCAGCAATACAATTTATTAATTTGTTTTGTTAACTAGTAAAACGTCAAAAGGGTGATTAAGGTTCGATTGATGGCGTGGTCACTACATTACTTACTACAAGGCAATTGATTAAAAATGAAGGTGTGATTACAAATATACAATCAAAATAATATGATTATATAACACGATGATTTTTAGATTGCAATAGGTAGTCTTTATGAGGATTGTGGCTGAGAAAGGGGAAAGAGTAGCCCTCCCATATGACAACAGTTTATGACTAAGAATATGGAACTGAAGAAAGGAAGTTGGCAATGTTAGAGAAAAGAGAAAAGGGAAAAGAGAAAGGGAAGACCCTGCCATTTGACAAGGGTTTATGTCTAAGATACGGGGGAAGGAATGGAAAATGCCCTTTTGTTTAGTTTCCTACGCTTCACGTTGGACCCCCCTTGCTTTCTAAACCCCTTCAGAGAGGAGTCTAGGTGCAGCTAGATCCAACCTTAGACCCAATGATTTGGACAAAGGGAAGCCCTCCCGTTTCATCACAATGTTCAGAACAGATCCCCTTTTCCTCCAGACTTCCTTAGAGAATAAGGTTAGATCAACCCCTAGTTCCAGACATGGTCAACGGTTTATGTCTAAGGATGTGGGGAAAAGGATAGGAAAAGAGAGAGATGTTGGAATTTGGGGTTGTTTGGTGCAAAACCATAATTTCAGTCATGGCATTAGATCATTAACATTAACGTGTCAAATAGGATAAGTGTATTACCTTTTTATAAAGCTTAACCAAATTACTAAATTAAAGAGATCACGCATAAACACACACACACACAGAGCTGTATATGGTTATAGAGGCTAGTCTGTAGACAAAATGGTATGATTTGGCACCAATATAAACTTATAGTCTAAGTTACCTTTCTAGCCATATCCAGTAAAAATTGCCAATCTTCAGTCCTCCAAACACATGTTCTGTTCACTTCCCAATTAAGAGCTTCCCACTGACATAGCCACAGAGCAGCACCTGCCCATACAGCAGAGGAATCAACATAGATAGTTTTTGCACTGTTTTGTGCTGCTAGAACAACTGCTCTCAATTCTCCTATTTGTGCACTACCTTCACCTTCCTCTACTACTTGTTTGCCGGTACTAATTTCTAAAGCCACAGCCTTATATTACCATTTGCCTTTTATTCTTTTTACCGAGGCATCTGCAAACCAAACATTTTCAGATGGGGTCCCTTCAGTGAGGAGAGATGTATTGCTGGTTGGAGAGGGTTTAAAGGGTTGTTGTATGCCTCTGTCTACAGGCATCAGAAATTTGGAAACTTTGGTAGGCCCTTCCGTCAATTTCATCTGCTACTCCCATTGAATATGTGTACCATTTCCTGCAGTAACCTTTTGTGCAATCGCTTCTGGGGGAGCAGGCCCTTTAAGGAATATTTCCAGTACATTGAAGGGTCCCCTAGTTTGAACTGGTTGTCCTTGATGTATTCACTCAATTTGTTTAACTGTTCAGACTAGGGATAGTAGTCCTTTTCCACATTTTGAGTACCTCTGTTCTGTCCCTTTAAATGCAGTTGAAATAAATGACAGAGGCCTTTTCGGTCCATTGGGGCCTGATGGAAATAAATTACAGTAAGTGCCATGCTCTGCAAAACCCCATTCTGCAATCATAGGATCATGGGGGTGTACTGGTCCTAATGACTGATATGTTTTTGGTTCATGTAGTAAAGTTTTAAAACCATTCTAGTACTCTGTGGATCATGTCCGCAGTTTTCCTTGTTGCAAGAGGGAATAGAGTGGACAGGCAATAATAGAAAATCCAGGTATGTGTTTTCTTCAATATCCTGAAGTTCCTAAAAATTCTTGTAATTTCTTTCTAGATTGTGGCATTTGCATTTGGTTGAGTTTGTTTAAGGAGCCTGGTGGTATTACCACACTACCAGTGCTCCACCATATGCCTAAAGATTTTACTTCCTTACTCAGTCCTTGTAATTTTTCAGGGAGAATTTCGCTATTTTCTTTGTGTAAAGCCTGTTGAATTGCTGTTGCTGCCTTTCCAACAGGTTCAGGAGAATCTCCTCCAACTAAGATATCATCTGTATATTAATATAAAGTCACTTCTTCAGGGGTAGGCACTGTTTGTAAGAATTCGTCAAGTTCTGCATGAACAATTGTGGGAGAATGTTTCTAGCCTTGTGGGAGTCTGTTGAAGGTATATTGAGCACCTTCCCAGGTGAAAGCAAATTTTTCCTTATCTGTTTCCTGTAACATGATGATAAAGAACATGTCTTTTATATCTAATACTGCCATCCATGGATGTGCCGCTGACCCCAAACTGCTCAGAGTGAAGGGAGATAGGGGCCGCAGCATCTGACAAGCCCACTGAGAAAGGAAGCTGCAGCAGGACAATTGTTATTCACCTTGAGGAAGTGATGCTCCCTGGGTTACTCATCTTTTTCTTAGTCCTAGTCTGTGCCTAAAGTCCTAAATTGGTACACAAGGAATTTCCTAGTATGGTATGTCATTGAAGTTAAATTTCAGGATAATTCTGCAAATAAATGATATGTTTCAAAGGTGTGACTCTGTACCAAACAGACTGATTCTAATACAGTAGCAGTAAACATCAGATTCCTTGTGTGCAAGGTTTTGAAAACTGTTTTTATTTTATGGTCCAGCTTTTCGTCTTCATCATAACAATCTCTGGGTGTGAAAAAAACAAATCCAAAATGTCTCTTAAAATGACAGCTTGCTTGCCTTAAATGTGGAGCTTGTGAAATCACACTGAGCATCTCATTAAAGGACTCTCAGTTATGGTTGGCTTTCTGCCTGAAATTTGCACGTGAAGGGTGATTGCTAGCCTCAAGGAGCTACTTTTTTCTTTTACCCTGAAAAATGACAGCTTCTGAAGAAACGACTTTGCAAACCATTCATGCTTATTGTAGACTAAACTCTTCTCTTTAGTGCTGTAGTCTACTATCTAGATGAGCACTTACAGCGAGAGGATGGAGAGGGAGGAATGTATGAGAAAGTATTTCCAACGGCCATAAGGCTGAAAAAGCATCACTGTAATCATTGTTACTAACTTGACCCCAGGCTTCTCCTCCAGCAAAGGAAAGAGCAAAATTCAAATTGAAAATGTAAAAATCCCTGAACATTATTTAATATAAGTACTATGTTAATATTGCATCAGTGCTAAACAGTGTAAAAGCTATACAACAATAAAGGAAAAGTAAGGAATTGTATTTTTTCTTTGTCTTTACCAGCACTTCAATTATTAAAATTTAAACTACATACATGAACTGCAGTGAGAATATAAAACTAGATTTGCAGATACTACAGCTGCATTTAGCAATAAAATAAAAATGTCACTAAAAGTATTTTTTAATTTCAAAATTACTTGTACTTTAAAGTTCAGTGAATTAAAGCTGAGACATCTACACAAAAATTAAATTCTGTTTCACATATGTTTTACTTAAATTACACTGTATTTCTCACAATAATATGCAGAACAAGACAATGGAACACTCAAAATATTTATTAGCTATATTATGATTTTGTCCAATATAAGCTGTGTCCATTTTGCCTCTGGCATTGTAAATGGTTTTTATTCTTTCCCTTCAATAAATAAAAATATCCTTTTTCAAGAGAAATAAGTAAGCGCTTTTGATTTTTAGTGGACATTAAAAAGGATATATTCAACAGTTTTCACACACTATGAACCACAAACTGTACTAAGGACAAAAAGGTGCATTTAGTATATTTGATATATATATCTTTCAAGTAATTTCAAAACAAATTTATGAGGGGGTTTTGTTATTGGGTTTGGGGTTCGGTTGGTTTTGTTTTTACTCTGAAGTAGTTTAAAACGCAATATATTTGAATATTTAGGTGGTTTTGAGGAAGAATGATAACTTAGAAAAGATGTATCTTCCTTTAATTTGCAGGAAAATCTATTCAATAAAAACTGATTGCTTTTCTTTTGGAATGCCCCTGATTTTTTGTTTTTTTTTTTTTAATGGATTCTGATAATAATCTGTAAGACATTGTTAGGAAAAAATAAAATCACCTCATCAGATATTCTATGCAGAATGCAAAACCCTCCTTCTGATAAATCAGCTCTCTTCTCAAAGTGACAATTCTTACTTCAAGTTCCAGGCTGTACTGCAGCTCAATAAATTTGGGGAACAGAAGAAAAAGCAGAAAATCACTCCAGAATGCAAACTCTAGGGAAAAAAAAAAAAATAATAAAAAAAAAATCTATATTTTCTATGTTGTTTAAAGGATGTAGATTTTTGTTCTAATAGTCAGTTTCTTCTACTTCATAGTGTGCCTATATTTTTGCTTCTTCAAGTCCCTAGTAGCTATTGTCACTGACTTTAATGAAACTGGTCAGAATGAAATAAAAAACACAGGAATTTATCCTTCTGCTGAGCTCAGCCCAGCCAGCAAGCAGCCTGTGACTTTAGCACATGTTTCTGCTTTCAACTTCAGATGACTAAAACTTTAGTTACTTATTTTAACTACTGTTCTAGATGCAAACATCACCAGAGAACAGCACAGAAATTTAAGACCTGATGCCCACAACAAACTACTACTGACTGTCCTGGTTCGAGTTAGAACAGAACAATTCTGTTCAGTGATTTTTTTAAGTTCCTTTAACTAACTGCACTTTCTGAAGTTAGCGGCATGTTTTTGCCAGCAGTGCCTGCTTCTAGCAGTGATAATGCCCAATGTTTAGAGTCAGTACCAGGGACTGGCGTGCAGACCAAGGTCACTGCTAGACCCTGTGTACCACACTCGGGGATGCAAAAAGTTAAAGCCGCACCTGTGGGGAGGAGCAGACAAAAAGGTGCCCTTAAACTGCCCAGTGGGGTATTCCATCCCAGACACGCCATATTCGGCTGCTGGGGACCCTTGCTCGGTTGCTCTCGTCTCGGGGGCTCTTGCTCTGTGTCCTTGCTTGGATTCTTCCTTGTTTCTTCAATGGCTGGAATCCAGAGAGGACTCTCTTCATTCTGCTTTCAATCCTGATCTGAGCGTTCCTGAATCCAGTAGCAAAATCCAGTCCCTGAACTTGGTTCCTGTCTGCTGCTGGGCCCAGTCTGGGACTTTCCTGCTCCACAACATCAGTGGTGATGGTAGTGTTATTGCCGTCAGGGGGGATTGGGTTGGATACTGGTTTTGTGTATATTTGTATATATTCCACTTTATTATCCTTGTTATTTTCCTTTTCATTAAAGCTGTTGTAGTTTCCTTTTCAATTTGATAAATATCTCTCTCCCTTATTCCTTTTCTCTTCCCCTTTGGTGAGGGGAGTTAACAGAGAGCATCTGTTACAGGTCTTAGGGCTGCCCTGACCCTAAACCGTAACACTGACCTTTGTGGCAATATCACAACAGGAATTTTGGACCGATAACAACCAAATGGATTTATAAAGGCATGATGCTAACATCTGACCGTTGCACAAAGAGGGGTCTTTGTCATGCCAGCCCTGAGAGCTGCAGCATGCCTGTGGTCCATGCAGACCACTGGCAGTAGGGACATTCCCCATCCACATTGCTCGAGCAACTCGGGTATTTACAGGGACATGATGTGGTATTGTGGTCTGAGCTGGTCCCTGCTTCTGCCCCTGTCTCTGCTGCTGGCTGGTCAGGATATCTTGAGCAATTAATTTTATTCCACATTGGGCATTGCTAGGTGCTTGGGATCAGCAGCTATCAAAAGGATTTTGACCACTAAATGCCACTGAGGATCTGGGGCTTCATCTCATTGTGCTTGTGTTTTTCCATCTCTAAAATGGGGAAAATACTTTTTGAGGAAAAACACTTGCTGTTGACTAAGACACAAGAATAACAAACTACTACTGCACAATCAAACAGCTGATTTTCCCTTCTTATTAAAAACAGAAGCTCTTCCCTCTTTTCCTCTCATGCCAGAAGTCTCCCACATTTTAAGATATAAGTCCTTTTGATTTCACCATTGTGTATATATGTACCCTTTGCCCTGTAAGCTCAGTAATATAGCAAGACAATCCGTAACCATTTTGTATTAAAAATCAATAATTAATCTTTTTGATTCTATGATCTCAGAGGGCATAAATAAATTTTCATTTGTTATTTCACATAAGGAGCAGAGATTTTACTGTAATGATTTTATTGGAAAAAATGTAAGTAGGAAAAAGTAAATTTTTTGCTCGACAAAGAAATTACAGACTTGTTTAATTTTGGTGGGATTCCTTTAAAAATCAAAAGTATTCATGATTACTTTTCTGGATTGGGTCTGTATTTTATCTTTTACAAAGTGAAAGAAAACAGGACCCAGTATAAAGATTAATTTTTAGACATCTAGTTTTAAAATTCTCAGTCTTGAGTTAGCATGAACAAGTATGTTTTAGGAAAGGTCTCTCATTCTTTTTCTCTTCTCATTTGATCTTCAGCAGATAGTAAATGGTTTTCGATAACAAGTTCTTGGATATCATTGTTCATTGATGACACCAAGCTGAATGACGCAGTTGATATGCCAGAGGGATGGGATGCCATCCAGAGGGACCTTGACAGGCTGGAGAGGTGGGTCCATGTGAATCTCATAAGGTTGAACAAGGCTAAGTACAAGGTCATGGGGTTGGGATGGTCCTCATTATTGGTACAGACTTGGGGATGATGCGATAGAGAGCAGTCCTACTGAAAAGGACTTGAGGGTGCTGGTGGATGAAAAATTGGACATGAGCCAACAATACACACTTTCAGCCCAGAAAGCCACTTGCATCCTGGGCTGCATTAATAGAAGAGTGGCCAGCAGGTCAAGGGAGGTGATTCTCCTCCTCTACTCTGCTCTTGTGATACCCCACCTGGAGCAGTGTGCCCAGCTCTGGAGCCCCCAACACAAGAAGAATATGGACATGATGGAGCAGGTCCAGAGGAGGGCCACGAAAATGACCAGAGGGCTGGAGCACTTCTCCTGCAAAGGCAGGCTGGAGGAGCTGAGATTGTTCAGCTTGGAGAAGGCTCTGGGGAGTCCTTATAGCGGCTTTCTAGTACCTGAAGCGGGCTTACGGGAAAGCTTGGGAGGGACTTGGGAGGAACGATGACAGGCAGTGGTTTCAAACTAGTGAAGGTACATTGAGATTGGACATTAGGAAGAAGTTCT
>VWZK01006524.1:3703-73226 GCA_013396935.1 Baryphthengus martii | reverse complement strand
AAATATAAGAAAGCAGAAAGCAAGACATTTTTTCTTTGGAGGATTTGAAACCTCTTACCAAGATTTTCTTCCTGTCTGATTTTATGTTATTTCTAAGAATGCTACAAGAAGTAGGAAATGCATCAGTACCAGAATACTCTCTTTTATATAGGTTTTTAGAGTATCGTCTAGAATTTGCATCTCCAGGACAGAAAATCCTCTCTTGAATAAAAAGAATTTTAGAACTCCTGGATGGCCGTTCCTCCTTTCCTTTGAATTGTTTTTATCTAAATTTTATATAAGTCTCTAAATGATAAAGCTCACATTCTGGGTTTTTACTTAAATGACCTCTAACACAATTTCTTCAGCTAGAGCTTAATCATTTAAGAAGTCTTAAAATACCTTCTGTGCAGAGATTTTTTATGTCAAAATGGAATCATCTATACAGCCCAGAAGGCTCAAATTCATTTTGCATTATCTATGATATTGTTGATCAAACAGATGAGAGTTCATGTTAGGAAATCCACATATTATGTAAGTATATATATACATACATTTCCTCACCTATATATGTGCATATATAAAGTATGGATATATATGTGTATATCTATGTAACTGAGGTTTCTTCGTATTTGTCTGCTCTTTAAAACTCAATGACCAGGCAGGTTGGATACGCTTGCTAATCAGTTGTTCAGGAGAAGATTTCTATGAAAAGAAAGTATAAACTTGGACATTGATGGTGGGCCTGTACTTGGCAGAAATTTCCCTTCTAGTGGAAGCCCTTTAAGTTGACTAGAAAGATGCAGATGATGTCATAAACTCACATGTAGTGATTGTAGATATTGTATAAGTCAGAGGGAAAATGGAGATTCATTACAGCTATGGTTTGTACAAACTTAAATCCCACCAGTGTTCAAAGGCAATAGCACGTCATGGTGCCACAGGCTGATCAAAGTCTGGAATTCTCAAAACAACCATAGGATGCTCAAAATGCTATTACAGAGACTACGAGAGACCAAGAGAGCACAAAAAAAGATCTATGAAATGTGAACACAGTATCACCAGCCTGGAAAATAGAACCAACGTTATTTTCACTATTGGAATGTCCCTTATACTACGTGAGTGTTTTCTCATCTGGTTCCTAGGCTTTTTCACAGTTTGACATTTCTTACAGTACATAATCCTTGCAACACGATTCCGTGCTTACAGTACAATAACAAGCAGCAGCAAGGCTTTTCTACATATTCCTCCAAGTTATTTACCCTAGCGTGTGATCAGACTTTGAAAAATATGTTGTTTTGTAGCTGGTTTTGTCACGTAAGTCTTTGCATTTAGAAATAGCTGTGTGAGCAGCAGGAGAATTTGTTCTCTGGCTTGGTCTCTGATTAGATTCAACTCTTGAGGCAGAGTTTCTCTGGATGTTACTGTGTGGGCTGAGATTTCTGAAGGAATAGATTACCAGTTGTGATGATCTGCTCCAGAACTGGTACAGGTGTTGACAAAACAAATGACAGTGAGTGTTTATCTGAGCTTCCTGCCACTGCAACCACTAGAGCTGGCAAACTGGAGGCAGAATACAATACTGTTATGAGAAAAAGGAAGAGGGAATTGAAGTAATCTAGAAACGCATTTATATGACAATCAGAAGACACTATTTAACATCAAGCAAATAGACTAAAAAGGTTATAAAAAAAACCCAAAACCATATAACTAAATTATTTTAAATCTTCTAGCAGTGGTAGTTCAGGAATTCACAATATCAAGAAATAAGCTCTAATTAAACCAAACCAAACCAACAACAAAAAACCCAAACCCAACCGCCACCACCAACAAAAAAAAACCAAACTGGCAAAAATCAAACAGACACACCTCACTGCCCCCAAAACCTGAAGACAAAACAAACAAAACCACTGAACTGATAGCTGCTTATTTCTGGAAGCCTCTTTCTAACAAACTTACTAACAAAAAAAAACATTTCTGTGCGGTTAGAAACATCATCATTAATATGACAGTAGTTTAAGCTTCTTCTACTTGGTGTTGAAATTCTCTACTGCCAGATCCAAACCCTTAATCTCGAACAGCCAGAAGAAGATTTCAGTCTAAGAAATGTATTGAAACATCAGGGAATACTAGTCAACGGCATGCCCATTAAAACCCAAAGTTTGGCAATGAAGGTCTTTTATTTTGAGAAATTTAAAGGGTACACAGGATGCAAAATAAAGCATGTATCTTTTAACAGCATGTACATATGGTGGCATATTTAATTGTGTAAAGGATTTTATCTTAAATTCCATTGCACTCCAACTGTCTTATGCAAGAACAATATTTTAAAAACCCCACTCCCTGCTGGTTTTATTGCTATGCATCTATGAGAAGCACAGTATGCGTATTGTTGGTTTCTCTTAACAATATTAAAGTCTTATGCAAAGTAATAATAAGGCAAACCTGTGATATTCTCTGGTCTTAACAAAATGCTAGGTAAATCTCTTCCTTACCCTTTCCCCACAGCTTCTGATTAGAATATGCACTGTTTTCTCAAGTTTGAGAAGCATTACTCAGAAAAAAAAACAACCAAACAACACAAAATAATTCCTCTCATCCCAAACCCCTAAAAATCTGTAAATCTCACTTCAATAATCTCTAATGTTTTGCAGCAAAGGTACGAATGAGGCAAAATTTCAACTCCTTTCCTTGTGTTTTTTGAAAAGAGGTGACATCTGAAAAGTACAATCATTGCTGTTAATGTAATGTGAACCTGACAGGCTATCGGTCCCAGTCCTGGCACTAAATTGTGCGCTCCTTGGATATGCTGAAAGACTGTGTCTTCCGTTTACTTTAGTTAGATAGCTTAGATGTAAACCAGAGCATCTAAAAATAAGAGGCTGAATGCGGCAAAAAGTCAAGGGAGACAGGTACCTGCTGCCTGAGGGTGGTTCGAAGTTGCCTGAACTGAAATGGTATTCACAACCTACAGAGGATTAAGAGGAACTCTGTAAAATAAGTTCTACCTCCCTGTTAAGAGATAGAGGCTTCGCTGTCTTCCTGTTTCAGCTGTTAAACCTCTATTCTGTGTTAGACAACTTCTACACAAACAGTTCAGGTTCTCAGAACAAGGCTTGCCTTCAGTTGCAGAAAGGTGCTGACCATGGCAAGCACTCTGATACCATTACAAAAGGAAAAAAAAATCACAGCTAAAAGACAACTCAATATTCTGCTCTTAACCGCCTTTCCACTATTAATTGTGGAAGAGAATAAGGGCATTCATGATGATGATCTCTCAATCCAGCTAGAAAGTAGCTGCTGAAAGTTCTCAGGCTGAAATCAGAGCTGTTTTTCTCTTTTCTTCTATTTCTGAAAAGCCAACACCTGCTAAACATTCATGCTGGCTTGATTCCATCTGCTTGCTGATCCAGGACTTCGTAAAAGCAGCAGCAGGCATCTGAACAGAATTTATCTTCAATATACAAAATAAAGTGTATGTACGTAAATGTTTTATAAAACATAAAAATATAAAGCACAGATTTCCTGCCCCAAAACTTATCCTCAAATAAAGTGTCTTTGCATCAACCTGCAAACTAGAGCTTGACATCAAAAGTAGATCTGGCACTTTGTATCTACTCTAGTTGGAAGACAAATGATACTCCAAGCTCAGAGCCTGTATATCTTAATTGAGTAAAGAAAATCTAGAATTCAGACAATAAAGAATGCAACTACATCTTGGTATTGGACTCCCTTGACATATATTTGTATAATCTTGGGTTGATTTTTTTCGCCTGAGTAGGTATCAATTAAGTGTCTGTCCAGTCAACGAACTGAACACTAGGTGAGTTCTTCTTTTTGTGAGACACTGCTTTTAATACATAGTAGATTGATGAGATGGCGAAAAAAAATTAAAAAAATAAAAAAAATAAAATTATTACTGTCACGCTAGTAATTCAGTAGTACGTTCATTTTTATTGTTGTATTTTGGAAGCAGCTGTTGGAATTTTTCTGATGTATAACTGAAGTTCAAAATGAGACTGTGCCAGCTGCAACTATATCCCTGGGCAATCTTAAGATGAGCTGTTCAAAACCAGTTAGAACACAGGCAATATTTTTATTGAAAAGGCCTGTTTAATGGATATTTATTATTGAATGATGTGCTTCTGTTATTGAGATATGTTTCTTTAAAAAGTTTAATTTTAGATAATCTGTAAGCTTAACAGTTTTTTTAAATTGAACCCACAAAAATATCTGTTTAAATGTAGGTCAGCTTTTTCCTCCCAGATTCAGATAAGGTGTATGAAAGGGGGACCTTCAGTGACAGAATAATAATTCTTTAGCAATTCCTATTGAGCTTTGTGTTTCTTTTAGAAAGCTATCCAACTCTCATTAAAGACTGCTGCTGTAAAAGAATGCAACAACACTGTAAGTTGTTCAAATTATTTACTTTAAAATGTTAATTTTATACCTAGTCTGAACCTCACTAGCTGGGCTATTTTCTTGGATTTGAAAGTGTAAATATTTTTGGGGAATCATTCTCAAACTTTTTTCATGTGGTGTGCTTGTTTTTAGACCAGATGCATTTTTTTATTAGGTGATATATTTGCTTTTAACAAAACTCTTTTCTACTTTTGGTGATTGGTATCTCAACATAGATGTACAAAATTGTACAATTTTCCCTACATATGCAAAATTCTGATAAACTAAGTGGATTGCCTGATTGTACCTAAAAGAAGTGGAGTGTTATAGAGTGTATGATTCACTTCTCCTTTCTTGCATCCATGGATCAGACATATTGCAAAAGTCATGACATACCAAAGCCTTCTGATTGTAACTTGCTATGAGTGACCGTTAACAGTTGTCTTGGGCAAAATTGCACAGATTTGTGTTGTCCATTCAGATGCAATAATTATCTGACCTTAATGTGGTGTGCATTTTAGATTTTCTTCCAAAGTTTATTAAAGACAGGAAATCTAAAGGGATATTTCTTTTTAGTAGTGCTTCCAGCATGTTGCATTTTGTTGTATTAGTTCAATAAAGCTAATACTATCTGTCCTGGGTTTGGCTAGGATAGGGTTAATTTTCACAGGAAACTGGGAGGGGCCACAGCCAGGAGAGCCAGCTGAGCCAGCCAGTGGGGTATTTGAAACCACACTGATGTCATGCCTGCTATATAAGGGGGGGCTGGCCAGAGAAGAAAGGTGCATGATTTGAGCAAGCTTTGACCAAGGGGAGGAAGGGACGTTCAGGGTGGTGAGTAGTCATGTTACATATCACTAATTTTATATATTATTTCATTTTTATTATTGTTATTGCTGTTGTTTCTTCGCTCTCTGTACTGTTCTATTAAACTCTTCTTATCTCTATCCATGAGGTTTTACCTTTTTTCGAGGTATGTTGGAGAGGGGTAGGAGTGAGTGAGTGGCTTTGTGGTGTTTAGTTACCAGCTGGGGTAAAACCACAGCACCATCATAAAACTCTGACATACTGTATCATGTGACTGTGATTTAAAGAACCAGTGGCAGATGCAAGATTTTAAAAGTAGTCCTGTGGCATAACCTCCAGAGAGTTATAGTCAGATGCTGATGATAGACCAATAGCTATTACTTTTAGATGAAGAGCTTTGATAATTTCCCTAGATACTGCTTATACTATGTAAATGTGTGGTTCATCTGCCAGGAAACTACTCTCCATTACCCCAAGTTTCCCTGTTGATGAGAATGAAAATAATTTGACCATCAGCACTGAGGGGGACAGACCACTTTCAATATCCATTAGAGACAATACAGCAGACTTCTAGAGGCACTAAACTTTCACAGAGTTATCCTTTGGGAATACTCATACTCTCTGAATATTGTTTATTTCAGCACCTACTTTTACATGTTCTGAATAGCTGCTTATCTCTTCTATGCCATGGAAGTAGTTCCAGGATTGCTGTCATCCCACGCTCTTTCTCCTCCATTGCCACCCAGTCACTGAGTAAATCACATTATGCTGTGAACTTTTCTTTTTATAGATATATTCATTGATTTGATATGTCTTGGCATATTAATCATCAAAATAAAAACCAGGAAATATGCTATTGCATGATTTGCTAACAGATGTACTATCCACATCTGCATCACACAAGGTACTCTCCAAATATGCCAAATAATGATTATTCCTGTTTTAAAGGTAAAACGTAGTTGAGACTTTCAGTTCTTAGAAAATAAACCGTAAAGTTTGTAAGAAGTAAAATATGGGCTCTTGTCATGAGCATTAGCAATAGTATTGAATCACCATTTATGTGAAAAATAGAATCTAAAAGCAAGAAAGCTGACTGAACAAAACATGACACTTTAATTTCCTTCTTGAGCTTCAGTGATTGCCTTTGAGAGATTCATTTTTTTAGTAGGAGCACAAAACACTAACTTGAGCAGCTTTTTCTTTTTTACTAATATGTTCTTACATTCTGCTATTTAAAAATGCACCCATTTTTTCAGTCACTTTTTAGATTGAGAACCCTTCTTTCTACAAAAGAGAAAAAAAGTAATATACAGAAACATGCATTGGTGCACACAAATACTGCGTTTTAGTACTACCCTCAGAAACAAAATTTTGACAGATTTCCATGGTTTTGCAGTAACAGCATATGCTGGATTAGTATTTGAAAATTAAGGGTAAACTAAACCTATTTAACTCCTCAAGATGTTATGATTAATTTTCAGTTATAAGTAGGATCTTGTCGTGTCTAGTTTACTATGTAGTGAAGTCTGAAGATTGAGCTAAAGCAACTAGGTAGCTGTTTTCTGCTGGTCCAGCAGAGGGAGATTTGAATTCCTTCCTTTTATTCTTCAAAGAGCTAATAAAACTGCCAAGGCCATAAGGTGTACAGTCTGACATTAAAATGTCAGTACATATCCAGTTGTTGCTATAAATGTGAGAAAATCAGATATAGTATTTCCTAGCATCAGTTAAAAAAAAGAGAAACTAAAATTACATGGAACTTCATGATTTGACTTCTATGTGAATAAAACACAATTGCTTTTCTTCTGTTTATTTTGGGGTTTGGGTTTTTTATTTATTTTTTTAAAAAGAATCTTTTTTTTCTGCATGAGAAAATGCATTCTGTACATCTGGCAGGCAGACCTCAAGTTGCTCAATGAAAAATTGAAATAATTCGTTGAATTTATTTGGCTCTTAACATACTTAGCAGCGTATTTCATGGATTCTTTTCAAATATGTCAGCAATGCATGTCTTGTTTGAATTTACTGTGGAATAACAGTGCCTGTTTAATCTTCTATTCAAAAATCCATCTGATTGCTGGCAGATTCAGGAAGGTGCAGAGGCAGAGAACATTATTCCATGCAGTCACTACAAATTGTCGTCTTGTTCTAAGTAGGTGATAACATGAAAAAATAAGAGTTTTCTTTCATATGATAAATACTATTAAATTGTGTATTTGAATATTGGTTTACTGCTGTGATTTATAATAATATGCAATCATCTACACAACGGAAAGAAATGCAGACACAGATATGCTAAACCAAATACACTCAATCTATATTTTCTAGGTTGCTTTAACGGATATAAATATATAAATATATGTATGTCTACACTGGATAGTTTCAGGGCTTACTCGTACACTACAGTGCATAGGAAGAGTTTTAGCAAGTTAAGAAACAGATAGGAAAGGTACAGAGTTTTCACAGCCTGCAAAAGCTTGCTCTAATGTTGCAAGCGTGTCAGTAGCCTTGTTGAAATCACACATGAGACTATCCACACATACAAAGCTACTTGCAAGTGTAAATGTTTGCTCAAAGAGGCAGGGAATGTCTCTAGGTAAGCATTCTTCATGTAAACAACCATGATAAGAACTGCCTAAGTTAGAAATCTTCTGTAAATAGCAAAGAGACTCAGGATGCCTCCATTGCCAATATAAGTAAAGCTCCTTTAGCCTTTTCAGGGCTGAAGGATCTATGTAAAGACAATATTGTGATTGCTCTTTTAAGATAAATGAGGCCATTCCTTGTTTCATCAAATCAGAACTTTGACACTACTTTTTTTCTTTTTTTTTATTTTTTTTTCTTTAAGTCCAGATAAACTCAACACAGGAATTATAACTGTGGGAGGAAAGTGGTTTAGACTTTGCCTTTAATAGCCTAGTAGTGATAAGATTCTAGTTGACAGTAAAATATTGACGTTTCAAGAAATCACCTTTTCATGTCAAAATATATCACAATGCAGTGGTAATCTAACCCTGCCTCTTAGCCTTTTCTTTTTTTTTTAAGTTTTCTAACACATGTAACAACGTGCACAAGTTCATGAATGATTTTCTCTATGCTATATCTTTCCAAATTCAGTCAAAAAGCACATACCAGGGCAAAATATTGTGCTGTGTAGTAAAACCTTTTTCTCAGCACTGAGAGAGAAGAAATATGTCTAGGTTAGTCTGCATTATTTTTATCAGCACATATCAAAGGGCTCTTATCAAACCTGAATATCTTTTCTTCACCATCGTTCATATCAATGAGGAAGAAAACATGGATTTTGAAACTGTCAGATCTCATAAACTAGTTTTCTCTCTGGAGAGCCACATGGAGTAATTCCAAGACCAAATATGTCTCTTTTTAGTTAGGTTTGGCCCCAGATATATTTCCATCATAGTCTGTCAGAATGCTGGCTTCTGTGCCTGTATTTCTTTGTCACAAAAAAAAAAGTGTGTACCTTTGTGTACCCAGAGTTGCCAATGTAGACTGCTTTATCTGCAAGATGAGACAGCCTTACCTAGTTCCCTGGTGAATGAATAATGTACTCTCCAAGAGGTCCTTTGCTCTTCCAAGAAGACTCGCTAGGATAAATGAGATGCTTTTGTCCAGATGCCCTCCCAGTCTCCACAAATTTAAGCTTAGATATCTTCCTGTTTCAGTTATGATAGTATTCGATAATTCTCAGTAGATTCTTTGGCATATATTTGTCCAGTTTTGTCTTGAAGCCACAGAAATTTTTAGCATCCATACTATCTTTTGGTGTAGAGTTCTACAGATCTGCTATCTGTTCAGTACATATGTCACTGTTCATAATGAAATAAACAGATGCAGTATTAACTGCATCTCAGAATGTCTAAACTAAGAAAGGGAAATAAAAGAGGTTTTCTAACACCTTTACAAATCTCTAAAGTAGTAGTAAATGCATAACAGATGTAACATCCTGTTTAAAGAATTTTATTTTGCCTGTCTTGCAGACAAGAAATTTGGTAAATGACTCTGCAACTTCAGAGCTAACTTACAATTTTTATGCAAAAAAAAAAGTAGTACCTCCACTAATTCTCCACTGATAACAGATTACTCCTTTAGAAAGCCTTAAGGCATCTAAGTTAAGCAGCATATATGGAAAGCTTTACTTTAGTCAAATCCCTTATTTTGTATTAGTCGTTTATATTAAATGTACAGTCATTGCAGAAACTTCTATGTTATTAAAAGCAATCAGTTGGGCACAGAGAAATTAAGACTCAAGCTTCACAACAAAATGAGACTAAGCTGACTAAGCACAAAAAGTAAGGAAATATTTACAGTCATCCTGAATATCTCTGTTTAGCATCATACATAAAGTTGACACAGAAAGAAACTCATACATTCATGCTGTGGAGCCTGTGGCATATCAACATGCTAAGCAGATTCTTTTTAGTCATATGTATATGTGTGTGTATGTGATTAAGTAATAACCAGCAGCAAGAGTTTTTCAGGAACAGGCAAGTTAGTTGTTGAGTAATGACTCATAGCTAGCTAGATACTTTATGCGGTCTTCTGCTTGTGTTTACAAGTTTATAAGATTTTGGCCCAAAGACACCATTAGGGCCTCTTGGGCAACGGAGGCCATAGAACTGCTCCAAGTAAATCTTACAGAAATGAAAGTAAATAACATCTGAAAGGATACACTGTTTTTCAGAAAACACTCTGTCTACAGATTAAAAGCTCCCATTACAGAGAAGCTGCACAGATCTTTCTGAAATATTTCAAGCATTACCATGCTTCTATTCAAGCAAATACTTTTTTTCTAATCCTAAATTTGTTTAGCATCTACATCGTTAGTTCTTTGCTAAATGACAGAGCCTCTCACACTCAAATTTTATCTTGACTTAAGACTGAGATTGCAGGAGAATAAATGTTCTTTCGGTGTAAAAGACAAGGGATTTTTCTAAACAAATATCCACCATTAGTTATTATGTAGAAAGGCTTTAGAAACTGTAAATGTGGCATGTTTGTGATTGTGATTATGATGTGTAGAAGAGAGAAGGAGAAATGTTCATTTTTCTCCTTCCAAAGTACTTGGTTTATGCAGCTTATCATATGGTAAAACTTAATGCAGCCTACATCACCATGATACACTGCCTGGAACTCATTCTAGTCCCAGGTAGAGGAAGCTCCTCTGGGAACAGGAACCTCCTACCCTAACTACAGGATGATGAGTTCTGATCTAATTTCTGAAGCTGAGTTTGATTTTTCCCACAACCCAAAGTAGGTAAGGATAGGACTTGCCCATCTGAATTATCTCTGCATGTAAGATTTTGAACAAGAGCATCAGCTGTAAAGATAAAAAAACCCCTGATCACTCTTGAAGAAAGGTTAAGATATAAAATTTTCATTAAAATTGATTTTGGACTTTGCTGCTCTTTCAGTTAATTAATTAAAAGCAGAAACAGCTGAAAGATACATATTAATATTAATACCCTATCAGAAAAAACTTACTTCAGTCAACAGAAGAGGATGAACCAGGGAGACCTTTCCTAAAATATATGACTTGGCCTTCAGACCCTTTCATAGCACTTCTTTTGACACTGCTAACTGAGAAGAAAAGTGCCTTTCAGGCTCTCTCCAGCAGTATTGAACCTAGATCAGCTACATAGTGATAATAGCCTCAACTTTAAGTGGCATGAAAATAGATGACCTCTGGTATCAGTGCATCATAATGAATACATGTGTATTCTGAAATGACTCCCATCATATTTCACATCTGTTTATATACATTGAAACTGGAACTGGCTCAGGACAGCAATGTTTATGTAATCAAACTCAGTGAATAGCGATATAATGCAGAATTGAATGCAGGCAATGTTGGCAGGCATCCTCAAGCCTCAACTGTCTTCCTGTGTTCTTTGTCTTTAGGAAAATATGAGGTTGGATGCCTTGCATTCATTCCTGACAGTATTTATTTCCACAGCTGATGAAACCTCTGATTTTCACAGCTAAGATGATTTGAATCACAACAGGGAACAATAGTATCCACCTGTCAGAAAGCCATGGCCTCTCTAAGCTCCGTACCCACCATGACTGATGCAGTTGCCCAGACAGAGCTCCGGTGGGAACATGTCACTATCCAGGTGCCAGGCTGCTGGGCGTGCCCTACCCTTGCACCAGTACTGGACAGCAGCAGTTAGCACACCTGTAGGATGGGCATCCAGGGGGAGGAACTTCTTTGCTTAGAAACAGAGCTCTGGAAGGAGATGAGTAGATTGAGGAGCATCAAGGGGTGCAAGAGACAGAGATGACTGGAATCACACTTTGCCTTCTCTGGAACAGGCCTGGCAGGATGAATATCACAGGGGATTCTCCATCTTCTCTCCATCTAGCTGAATGCAGTGACTCAAGGCACAGGGCACAAAAGCAACATGTTCCTGCCCAGTGCAGCAGGTGCGTCTCTGCTGTGACAACCTCACCCTTCCAGGTGCCCTTGCATGTAGGTGCAAGGCACTACAGGTGGAACTGAAAAATGACAAGGACGATGGTTCATCTGGCTTAGAGGTGTCACTGAGGTTAAGTCAGCCTTCATCCTGCATTAAACCTGCTTACAGAAGGAAAAAAAGATGAGTCATTGTCATAGTTATCTCCCTTCTGAAGGCAACAGAAAGCCTGATATGCAGACTGGACCTGCTTATTAGCGAAGTCTGTTACATCCCTGGGGCCTGGGTTAAAGATGTAAGGAGAAAGCTTCCTATCATGGCACAACCCTCATGTTGCTATTCATTACTGATTTTTTTTTGGGTAGGCAGCAATGATGTTACACTAAGAAGTCTAAGGGCAATTATGCAAGACTTCAGGGCCTTGGAATGACTAGTTAAAGGATCAGGAGCACAAGTAATGTTCTCCTTTATCCTTCCAATTGCAAGGAATAAGGAGGGTAGCAACAGGAAGACCCAACAGATCTGTACCTGGCTCTGAGACTGGTGTCACCTGCAGGACTACAGGGTTTTTGATCATGGGTTGGTTTACACAATACCAGGCTTGCTGGTGACAGACAGGGTTTACCTGTGACAAAGTGAGAAAAGAATTTTTGCACAGGAGTTATGGGAGTTAATTGAAAGAGATTTATACTAGGTTTGAGGGAGGAAGGGATAAACTCAGGGACAGTGTGCTAACAAGGTCCTTTGGTCTGCTGTCTTGGTGTAGGCAGAAGATGAGATCCATGCAGCTTCAAAGACTCAAGGGTGATTGATGTGTTAGAAACCATAGAAGCACCTGAGAATGGTCACATAGTAATTAGGGCTTCTCCCCCAAAAGGTAATGAGATCAATAGCCCAGCTGAAGTGCATCTACACCAATGCATACAGCATGGGCAACAGAAGGAGCTGGAAGCCATTGTGTGACAGAAAAACTGTGATGGAGTTGTCATTACAGGAACATGGTAGGATGACTCACACAGCTGGAGTGCTACAATGGATGGCTATAAGCTCTTCAAAAGGTTTAGGCAAGGAAGGAGAGGCAAAGGGGTAGTACTGTATGTTAGGGAGTGTTTAAACTGAGCTTAATGTTGGTGACAATAATGTTAAGTGTTCATGGGTAAGAATCAGGGAGAAGATCATCAAGGCAGATATCATGGTAGGAATCTGTTATAGGCCAGCCAGCCGGGATGAAGAGGTAGATAAAATATTCTGCAAGCAATTGGGAGAAGTCTCACAGTTGCTACAACTTGTTCTCATGGGAGACTTCAGTTTGCCAGATGTCTGCTTGAAATACAGCACAGCAGAGAGCAAACAGTCCAGGAGGTTCCTGGTGTGTGTGGGAGATAGTTTCCTGATGCAGCTGATGAGTGAGCTAGCTAGGGAAAGCACACCACTGAACCTGTTCTTCATGGCTAGAGAAGGATGTGTAGGTGATGTGATGGTTGGAGGCTGGCTTTGTGATAACAAAATGATAGTTTTCAATTCTCAGAGAAATAACAAGAAAGGTTAGCAGAACTAATATGTTAAGATTCTGGAAGGTAGAATTTGGCCTATTTAGGAGAGAGAGTCCTTTGGGAGGCAGTCCTGAAGGGCAAAGAAATCCAGGAAGGCTGGAAATTCTTCAAGAAGGAAATTTTAAAGACACAGGAGCAGGCCATCCCCATGTGTGGAAAGATGATCTGGTGAAAAAGACCAGCCTGGCTGAACAGAGAGCTTTGCCCGGAACTCAGGAAGAAAAGGAAAGGGCCTATGGAAAAAGGGGCAGGCAACTCAGGAAGACTACAATGACATCATGTGGCTGTCTACAGATGAAACTAGAAGGGCCAAAGTCCAACAAGAACTTAATCCAACTACAGCTGTAAAAGACTATAAACACTTTTATAAACACAACATCAACAAAAGGAGGACTGAGGTGACATTCTATCTTTTATTTGATGTAGGGAGAGGCTGAGGTCCTTCTATAACATGGGTAGGAAGACTCTACACGAGGGATCTGGACAGGCTGAATCAATGGGCCAAGGCCAATGATATGAGGTTCAACAAGGTCAGGTGCTGGGTCCCACATTTGGGTCACAACTACTGCATACAACCACTATAAGATTGGGGAAAAGGGACTAGAAAGCTGTCTAGTGGAAAAGGAACCTGGAGTTGTTGGTTAACAATATGCCCAGGTGGCTAAGAAGGCCAACAGCATCCTGACTTTTATCAGAAATATTGTGGCCAGCAGGACTAAGGAGGTGACTGTCCCTCTGTACTCAGCACTAGTGAGGCTGCAACCTCAAACACTGTGTTCAGTTTTGGATCCCTCACGAAAGACATTATGGTGCTGGAGAGCATCCAGAGAAGGGCAACGAAGCTGGTGAAGGGTCTAGAGCACAAGTTTTGTGAGGAGCTGCTGAGGGAACTGGGATTGTTTAGTTTGGAGAAAATGAGGCTCAAGGAAGATCTTATCACTCTCTATGACTACCTGAAGGGAGATTGCAGAGAGGTTGGGGTTGGTCTTTTTCTCTCAAGTAAGAAGCAATAGAATAAGAGAAAATGGGCTCAAGTTGCATCAGGGGAGGTTTAGATTGAATTCTAGGAAAAATTTCTTCACTGAAAGGGCTGTGAAGCACTGGAACAGGCTGTCCAGGGAAGTGATTGAGTCATCCTCCCTGGAGGTATTTAAAAGATGTGTAGATGTGGTGCTGAGGGACATGGTTTAATAGTGACCTGGCAGTGTTAGGTTAATGTCTGGACTTTATGATCTTAAAGGTCTTTTCCAAACTGTACGATTCTATGATTCTTTTACTATTAATATGAAAACCTATGTTTTTTTCTCTTAAGAATTCCCCTTGTTCCAGTAGTGTTAAGATCTGTGTGTAACTGGACGGGAAATAAAGGACAGTTCAATCTAAATTTATTTTTTCTGTAAATTATTTATTTGACTGTAACTGTAATTTCGGATATATTTATGCCATAGTTGTAGTTCTTTAGGTTCACAGTAAATCAGAGAAAGAGACACAATTGTTTTATGGATTTATATTGCTTTCCTTATGCTAACATTGCATTTTGGTTTTCAGCAAGAAACATTATATACTTTCAAAAAGGAAAGCATATCCAAGGAAGACTGAGAGGTTCAGCTTGAGGCATTTTCAAAGTGCACTTGGCTCATGAGAGATTTGAGGGAACAAGAATATAAACAGAATGTGTTGACGACCTGCAAAATGCACAGTTCTGTGGGAAAAGCAGCTTGTTAGAGCACACTGACTCAAAGCCTCTTCTCTGAATATCACATCACCCTCTGTCCAAAGGAGTAAAGGAGTGGCCACATGTCCTTCTGCTGTTCCTTCATAAGAGAAATAGATGAATGTGACTGCAGCTGAAGAGAGTAATTCTCCTGTAGCATTGGTAGGATAGGAAAATGTCAAATCAAAGTGTGGGCCATCCAGAGAAAGGGACACTTGCTGCACAGAGGTGAGGGACTGGGACACTTGCTGCACAGAAGGGGGCTGTAGTGCAGAGAACGGAGCCCTCTGCCCATGTCTTGCTCCCTCTGCTTTGCTCAAAAGTCTTTACCTGCTATTCATCCTCTCTCTGCTGCTTTCTCTGTCTCATTGCTCAGTAGAGAACAAAGCTGTAGATGATCAGCATGCCTAGCCTCAGTGGGCTTTTTTATGCCCCTTGAAAAATATGATTTTATGTGAAGGATGATGTTTGTTTCGTCTAAAGAACAAGATTTTAAACTTCTGGCACATACAAGTATTTGAATTAATCCTTTCTCAGCTGGACGAGGAAATGCTGTTTGATGTGTCATAGACATATTTACTACAAGCCATTGCTCAAAGGAAAAGTTATTTCCTTGTCAGGCTTTTATATGTGTCCCAAGAGGTCATAGTTGCTTGGTGTACGTACGCGTGTGCATGCACGTGTGTGACTGTTTAACCACTTTAAAATAAAAAGGCAGCCTAGTGAGGGTGTCTTTATCATAACATCAGCCTTATTGCTAGCCTTTGGAATGATGCTGGTGTTTTTTGAACTCATTTTTTTTCAAGCACCAAGCTGCATGGACAAATATCTGAGCTAAAATACTTCTTAGCCGTATGTAGTGGCCATAAACAGTCCTTTGCTCTCAACCTCTACATGTTCACTCTTCCTTGTGTGAAGTATGATTTAATCCTCTCTACTGTTGTCAGATGACTGGTGTTTTCTCACCTCTTCTGACTCACAAGGTCTATCAGGTCACCTTTTGAAACAAGGATGAAGCTTTTTATGTGGCAATCCACCGCTGTTTAAAAATCAGATCTGTATCCTGATGCTAGGTGGCACTCTGCTGGTTTTGTGACTTCCACAAAGGACTCTGCTGTCATGGGTGTTATAAACTGATGTAACTACACTGACATTAATAGAGTTGCTTCTGGTTTACACTTGAGTAAGTAACGATAGGCATAGACTCGGTTTATTTAAAAGATAATGTAAAACAGTGAATTTACACCAGAGTCTTTACCAAACGCTGAGTTGAGTGATCAAAGTGGGACTGTTTCATTAATCTGTGAAATAATTTTAGACCACTTTAACTTCGTTATGAAGTTAGCTCATTCCACAGGAGTGACTCAATGAACTGAAGAATCAAAGCTCAGGTCAATAATTCAGATTTATTAATTGTACTCAAGAAGTTAACAGGAGAACATCCACGACTAGTGTTAAGTAGTATAACTGCCTTAAACAGTGGAACTTCTACAGTTCAACTAGGTAAGACAGGGTTTCCATGAAAGAATTTTCTAGTTTTAATGAGACCCATAGGAGCACTCAAAATATATAGAATATTTCCTTCTAAAATTCTATACTGTAAAGTGTTTTGGTATCAGGATAAAAGTCATTGCAATTTACACAGATGGAATTTCTCCAGAGCTTTCTTACAGAGACTACCTCTAGTTAGTGCAAATGATAAATTTTTACTTATCCAGAACTCAGAAGTGTAGAAATGTCCAATAATGAATTTTTTTTGATAACTAAATATTGTGATGCTTTATATATCATTTGGCTTTGATTCAGGCTAACTGAAGGGAAATGAAAATGCCTCCCAAATGAGGGGAAGTGAAAGAGTAGGAAATCAGACTCAATTTTCTTCTGTGAACTGATACAGAGATAGAATTAGAGATAAACACAGCAGCAGCGAAAACTTATCAGAACATTTCCTTGCATTCTCTGTAACTCGGTATGAAAATCCCCAGACTGCATTAAGGTTTCAAATCAGACAATGCTGGTGAAGGTTAGAGATTTCTGGGAAAATATCTCTGTACAGTGGAGTGGCATTAAGAAGTGATCTAACAAAGACAAGCTGATGCTTCATGTTCCAATTACCAAAAGCTGTTATCAGGACTTTTTGCAAAGCTCTTAGATTTCTTGATAAATAAGAGAGACACAGTGCTATGTGTTATTGTGATGGTTAATGACATTGATTTCTTGGCATGACAGCCAGAGAGATACAAAGACAGACTGAACTATACGCAATGTCTACTTCTTACAGCGATAGCATTTTGGACTATTCCAATTCTTATACAGACAGAATCAAATGAAAGACCTTCTGAATTATCCCTATCTTTTAACCAGTGTAGTTTCAAAAATAGATAGGAACTTCTGTTTGAAAAAGTTAGNCCGAGGCCTGGTTTGCCTTAGCTGCGGGTGACTTTGGGCCAGGTGGTGTGTTTTGGTATTACAATGCATGATCCATCTTCTTGACAGCAGCTGTGCGGCACAGCTTGGCCGTTTCTTCTTGTACCAGGTGCTTATACCAAACTCCTTGTACCAGGTAACGAAGAATGGTACCGTACTCCTCGTACTGTGCAATTCTTCTTCCCAGGGGGTTTGTGCCGCGGTATCCATGAAGATTGCATTCCATTCTGTAGATCAATAACTGTGTCTCAGGTAGGCCGCTGCGGACTCATGTCAAGATGTTAGCCTAAGTTTTGGGGTACCTGATTGTCCAAGTCTCTGATGACAATGTTGAGACAATACTGTTCTTCGGACCGACTCTTACATGTGGTTAAAGGAATATTTCTTTACTGCTTCAATTTTTAACTCTATTTTGTTTTTTTAAAATCAGAATGATATTCTCATATGAAAACTCCTTCAATTCTCTGAATATTTCTGGCAGAGAATTTCTGCCCACTGCCCAAATGAAGCATACTCTTTCTGATTGGAATCAGTAATGTTTGGTAAGTTTGAAGGATCTGATCTGACCTCAGCGCTGCTCAGGACAGTTTTGTATGCACTAACTTCGATATGCCAGCCAAAAGTGACATATGCCAATTAATGGCACTCAAATGAAATGTTGAAAACCTTACCAGAAAATGAATGCCATTGTAAAGCTTTTCTGTTCAAACAGTGGAATTCTCTTTTTCTTTAGCTGTTTAGTTTTCTTCCACTTGCTTTGTTTCTGTCTATGCATTAAGTGCTCTGAATACTGCTCGGACTTGTTCAGCTATGTGTTTGTTACTGTCTTTTGACTTCTGAAGAAAAGATATTAAGATGGGCACTATAGAAATAAATAAAATAGAATTCTAGACAGATACATCCCAAAATCCTCTTATGGATTATAGATTCTTATTTCCTGAACACAATAGCTGAGATTCTATACTGCACACTTCTAAAAAAGAAAACAGGAAAAAACTACTTCACAGCCTTGAGGAACAAAAGAGAGTTGGACTGATGTTAAGCTTGTCTTACTCTTTTCTCTGGGTTTGATGTTGGTCCTGCTAGTATTTCTAAAAGCCTCAGGAGACAAGTAGCCTTTCTGTCTGGTAGGATGTAGCACTGCATGGTCTCTCTCTGCTGCTCCACATAACTTGGCCTTGGCTTAGCTCGAGTGTTCTTATCCTTAGTGGGTTTCTAACACAAGGATTTCTTTGCCTCAATTCCTGTGCGAAAATAAGCCTGTCCAAAACAAACTGGAGCACTAGAGAACACACAGACCGTGTAGACCTTCTGACAAAAAAAAAAGGGAAATATGGGGTAAAAACTTGACTCATTGTTTTAAAGAGAACTGTTTGTTGATGCAGTTGTATTAATATTTATCTCCTCTGTTCTCAAAACTTTGGCCCACCCTACAGATAAAAGCTTAGACAAATAAATAAACTCTATAATATGACTTGAAGGAAAGAGGTGCAGTCAAACTGCAGAAAAGTAGATTACAGTGATGAAGGTTCTCCAGCGATATTAAAAAATTTCAACTGAAATAAATATGGGAACTGTCAGTCTGAGAATTTCAGTTTATTCTACCTGTCAGCGTGGAGAACAAACCAGAGAGAGAAAGACCTAAGAAATGAAAGAACTAAGAAGTGAAAAAGTTGCACCATAAATGGCAAAACCTTCCCCCAGCTTGCAACTTGAAATTAATTTTATTCCCTGTGAAATATGTGTATGGCATGTAACAGTCATGAAAAAAAAGAATAAGAAGTAGCTAGTTAAAATTACTGGGGTATCTTTTGACTAAATAACTGTCAACATTAATAACTGACATTTTTAAATTAGGAGAAGTAAAAATCTTTGCATTAAAAAGAGTAATTTAAACTGTATATCTGGTTGCATGTGTTCGAAAACCCAGTTTTAGCCTGAAATCACTGAAACTGATGAATCAAGTTCAGCATGAAAGCTGTAATACTTCTTTGATTACCTATAAAAGAGCAGAAGACTGTGATTTTTATTAATTACATGATGTTCTAGAGGTAATTGACTAAATGAACATCTGTCATTATTGCATTAACCATTAGTGACAAACAGGTAAAACCAGTATAAAATAGTTTCCAGCTGCACACAGCTATGTCAGAATTAGGGGCTTTATGCACATTCATTTAGCTACTTGCTTTCTCTCCAGAACAGAAATGCTGGAAAGCTGGCAAAACCCAGTAAAAAGAGTTTTTCCTTCTCATTTAACATGTTTAATTTAATCTGAGTAAAAATTATTAAACCTTAGTCCCCACAAGTTTTGGTTGTTATGCACTACTTCATGAATGCAGCTGTGATCTCAGTTTAATGGATCCTTTAAACATCCAATGTATATAGACACTTTATGCTGTGAAAACAATGCAAAGCAGCAAAATATACTAGTTTTTCAGCACCACCACTGACTTTAACAAAGATCTACCAATTTACACCTTCTGAACATTTGAAAACACTGCACATGTTTGCAGAAACATAATTCTAGGAGCCCAGAACATGAAGAGCCTACCTTAAAGTAAAACTGTGACAAGAAAATACCATTATTGTGTATTGTTGAAAGCTAAAATTAGTCAAACTTCTTTCCCATTACATTGTGTTCCTCTGGTTTTACTTTTTTTTTCTGTTTAATTTCAAATAATATTGATAGTGAATGCAAGGACTAATAATGCTGTTTATTTAACTTCACCTTCCTTTTACAATTATGTTTCCATTAGTAGTGGCTAATGTATTTGCTGCCACAGGCAAGCTATTTATTTTTACAGTACATGTGCATTCCATTATTTTCTGTGAAATTAAAACCAAGGACATGAACTCTGGATGCTCTGATTCACCCTCAGAATGATCTTTTTACCTCTTGTGCAGCCAATTGTTTCATAACATTTATTATTCATTTTATTTATTATTTGCTTCTCTACTACATATGATGTTCTCTGCACTCCTACTTAAACAAGTAAACAAACATCTCAAAACTGTTTTCTTCAATTAATTCCCCTGGACTTCTATAATCTCAGAATTGCTTCTTCCCTCTAGAACTAACTTGCAGAATTGAAAAGCCACAGAAGTGGGCAGAATTTGTCAGTACCTAGATTTCCAACCAAATCAGCTGAGACCTGTTGAGTTCACCTGTCACCTAAAACATGACTCAGAAATTAAGCTTTTATTTTAAACAGTGTTCTTCAAGAAGACTTTCCATATTAGATCCTGAAAGAATTTAAGATGTCACACAGTCTTAACTGCTTGAAAAGAGCCTTCTAGGGAATTTTTTTACTGCCTGAGGAGAGAGGTTTTGAGCTTTTCAGTAGAACAGGCTGGGAAGAGGTTTGTTTCCCTCATGCACTGCAGAAACACACTGAGAAATTTTAGTTTCTGAGTCTGTCACACTTCAGATTTTAAAATATCAGTAAGAATATTATTACAAGTGTTTCTGGTTCTATATTGCCACTGATACCTACTTTAGAATAATAAGGAATATGAAGCATCTGGTCTTCAGATTGTGAATGTGCAATTACTCAAAAATCTCAAAATAAAAAATAATAGCACAGAGTGGGAAGAATAATCTCTAATCTGGATATTTTCCTTAAAGAAGCTGATACTATTAAGGGCTAATTATGGCACATCTGTTCATATTGTACAGTACTAGTCTCAATGGGAAGTCATAAGAAAATCATAGAAGTTGTGCTGGAATTACATGCTACCCATTCTGAGTGAGATGGTAGAATCTGGTCCCCATGCTTTTAACATATTTGTCTCACTAAGTGGTAGCATTTATCCAGCTACCTTGCTTATTAGCTAAGCTACGGGGAATACATACATTCAACTGTGGCCTGCTACAGCTGTTTTAACCTGAGATTTATAGCTTGGACACATCAAGTATTCAATTTTATTTTTTTTTTCCTCAGCAGAAGTTGTGCTGTTTTGTAAGTTATTACTGAAAATCCATCTGAGTAGAACTATTTTATAATTCAAACACCCTGCATGGCAGGTGTGATATTTAATAGACTTCCTTGGATTCTCTCGTAGTAGTCTACATTTCTCCCTTGAAAAAGAATAAAAACACATTTTCAGGTTCCAAGAGACATCCTTTATTGTTCTTACAAATACCAGGTTGTCTTGGTATTAAGGAAATTGTGCCTGGCATCAAAGCTCGCTGAAATATTTGATTGACTAAATAAATCAATGAATCTTTTCTACTTGTCATCACATAAATGTCATTCCAGACCCTCTTTTCCCTTACATAGCTCTAGCAACTAATGTACTTAATATACTTTTTACTTTGCATGGTTATAAAATAAATATGAAACGCTCACACTGATCCTTGCTTCCTGTAGGAAGAAATGTAATGTAAAGCATCTGGAGTTAAAAGGAATAGGCATATTCAAGTATACGTTTCAGAAGTTTATTCTGATGTTTCAGTTCTTAATATTATTTCACTCTGAGAAAAAATGCTTTTTAGGATGGGTAGGGACAAATCTGAAAGGAGATGCGTTTTTAGAATATGAATTACTAGTTGCATTTAAAAAAAATATAATTTAACTGAGCAGCATAGAGAGAGAATATCAGTCCCAACTACCAATAAACAAATAAATAAAGAAATGGAACAGAGGCTCCTGACCTAGTGTAATATGTAGACTGCATGTCACAACATTCACCCTCAAATTTCAAGCCACTCTTGTGATACTTTAACTCCCATTTTTCTCAGTTTGCCCTTCAAAGTCACAGACACCTCCTGTCACAGACATTAGCACAACAGCAAATAAAAGAAAAAGGAGTGCATTAAGTGACATCAAAGTGTAAAAGCAGGTTCTGAGATGTGTACAATCTAGGGAGGAATCAGTGAATGTGTTCATACTGGAAATACATCAAATTACTGTTAAGTAGATAAATTTGAGAATTATTTTTTGTGCATTGAAAGCAAGGCAGGTTGGAAGTATAACTGCTTCATAATCAAAGTTACTCCCTTCCATGGATTTTAATAGCACTTAATTATGCTTCCAGGACATCAAATAGGAGATAGGATTTTAAAAATGTCTTATTCTGTTGCATAATAGACCACTTGGAGCCATTACGGTCTATGAGGTCAATAATACCCATTCTGAAACTCAGCAAATAAATGTTTATAAATTATAAAGAAACATTGCTCCTTAGAGTCTATCAATAATTCATATTTTAGAAGGCCTTAAATACATGATAAACCATAATGGCTCCAATGGAACAGTCAACTCTCATAAACTTCTATGAGGAATTATTTTTTTATTTCACGTAAACCTCCATTACAATTCTATACTAAAGGAACCGTGCATTAAAATAGCTCTGTAAAAGTGATACTGTAGATGTGCATGGTTAAGACTAATGCTCTTTGCGGCTAGGGATGAATTGCCATTTTGGGTAGGGAATATATGTTTCTACTTCTTATGTCAGATTATAAATGTACAAAGTGCTTAACAATTGCCTTTATTCCTAATAATAATTATTTTTAGTTGCCTTGCAGCTGCATTGAAGTCCCCAGCGTGCTAAATACCATACAGAACATAAAATAAATTAATATACATGCAAAAGTTGCATTGTTTAAACTGAACAACGTAAAACTTATGAGCTGAAAACATTAAATGGGTATAAAAAAAATGCTTAGGCCAATCTTAATTCTGTAAGACAAGAATTGTATGTGAAAATTTTACTCCTAACTGAAGTAGTTACACCTATGCAAGGTCTGCTTGAGGACAAGGACTGAGAAGGTGGTTCCCACCCTACTTGCAGTTTTGCTAGGTAAGACAAACATAAGGCTAATACAAGAAAATGAGGGACTCATGTCTTTCTCGTATTAACACAGCAGGCTAATGACAGCAATGAATCATTAATAACCCAGGAAAATATGTGAAATCCTTTCTGACACATATGCATGATCCTCCTCTTACACTGTTCACTTAGCAACATGAAGTGAATTAATGAGCTTCAGCCTTTAACTCTGTGTTTTCCTTCTGTGTCTATACTATCAATTTAAGCTGATTTGGTGAAGCATGATACTGTGATACTTCCTCTGCTACTCTATCCGGTGTCACTAGAGAATAATTCCAGTAAAGAGACCTCCCCCTTAAGTAGATCTGGGCATCAGCAGCACTGAATTGTAATCAGAGGGGGAAAAAAAGAAAACTTATTATTGGGCACTGCCAGAAGTTCACGCCTGCTTCCTCCTCTCTAGAAAACTTCCAGTAGAATGAGACGTCTCCAGATCTCAGCATATGATAGCTTCAGTTGCTATTACATTTTATTTAACTAAAAAAAAATAAATAAAAAAGTTAAAGTAAAATCTAATCCATTAGGTGTACTCTGTTTGGAAAAGGGTATTTAACTAAATTCTGCTTTACTCCAGTAGTAGTCTGGGATTTTTCTAGCTTTGGGAAGTTCTTCCATATTTCAACCAGTATTAACAAGTTTTATTTTAGATAATCCCATGATGAAGGGAAGACATGTACACACACACTGGAGCAAAAGTCAGCATATTAACTTAAGGCGGGAATGGAATCCTTCCTCACAGCGCTCGGCAGTTTAGCAGATAGGTGAAAGAGCAATCTACATGAAGCCATTCTCCTCACTTTGAACTTCTCCCAGACTCTTCTTCCGTATCAACTGGCGTGCCAGCACCAGCAGAATCAGCCGCACAAAGCAGCAAAATGAAACAAAGTGATTTTCCTACTAAAGAGGTGATTTTTCTGAAATAACAAGCAGCTTAGTCACAGAAGGTCAAGCCTCTGAGAACACCACTGGTCCTTATTTTTTCTGACCACCTCTTCTGGGCCCTCTACCCCTGCACCCAGGAACCTCACTGAAGCTCAGGCCTGAGCCCCTAGCCTAACTGAACTACGCCATGGGCAAGCAGGAGCCAGTGCTGTTCCAGCCTGATCCTGGCTTTCTGCTCAGTATCTTTACATTGAGCTGGGATCCGCTCACACCCTCCTGCTTGTCTGATGGTCACTGCATGTCTTACTTGCCCCTATTTAGGTGCCTGGAGATGGTGTCCGTTTTGGTCACCCCTACTTGTGCTGTGGTCATCCTTGGCTGCCTCTTGTCTTCCCTCAAAAAGCTGCCTCAACCTACAAAGAGGGGAAGGAAATAAATAGTGGAGGTTCTACTGCATTTGCACCCTCCAAGTGCAAGAATCACAAGACTAAGAAAAGGCAATTGGAAACTACTGCTCCTCTGCTCCCTTGAATGTTACTCCTGGCCACATCACTTCATGTGCATTATAATAAGACACATGCAAGTACCTTCAGCCCTTGTAGATTGAGAACAGGACCATCAGCAGGACAGCCCCCACTTTCCTCTCTTTCACTAGTTTTTGGAGTAGGAAGAAAGTATGCTGAAATATTTTGTGGTTTTAAGATGTCTTTAATTGAGTTGAAACTTTCCCTCATAAACATTACAAATGCTACTCCTAAAAAAAATTAAATTGATTGTGTTCCATGGGATTTTCAAGACATTCATTTCTCATGCCTAAAGGTACAGATAAAGGTTTTAGTAAGCAGCTTTAAAAACAGATATGCGCTTTTACAGTATATCACTAATATTTCATTGATCTGACTAACCAAAAGTTCAACAGCATTAAGATCCATGCCCTAAACCTGCTATAAAATTATAAAATAATTAAGCTAGCATGAGTTTTGCACAACTGAATCATATTTCCTTGATCTTTTTGTGCTGTTTACACAGTTACAACCTTCAAGCAGAACACTTTGAACTTGAGAAAGTAATTCCCACTATACCTATGAAAACTTAACTGGTGGTACAACTTGCAACCTAAAAATACTGCAGTACAGCTGATCACAGAATTTTTCCAACAGTCTTACTGCCGTAGAATAAAATTTCTGGTTTTGAAAGTAATTCAGAAAAGTAACATAATGGATAAAGTAAGGAGATATTTGTCCTTTCTGAAAGCAAAGTCTGCCCATAGACAGCCTTAACATCTCTTATGAAACACAATGTTGATAAAATAAAGTTGCACTGCCATATATTGTCAAACGTTCTTAAAATCAATCTTTCCTGAAATATTACTACCAGCCAGTAATGAACCAGTAGTTATTATACAGTATTTGTCTATAATGTTTTTTTCCATGTGGCTTTAGCAGATAAATCCTTCATAAAAATTATTCTAAATTACAGTTTATGCTATTCACCAGCATAAATGTAATGAGAAGTAAAGTCAATCAGAGCTATTTAGTTTTTCTATAGATTACTGAGAGGAAATAATCCTTGTGCTATCAAGTGGAGTGTAAATGGAGCTACCTGAGTCATAACTAGCACCGATTTTCTAAAGAATTACTCCAGCAGTACAGTCAGAAGCAACAAAGGAAATATTTAGGCAGTCTTTAGCAATTCTATAGAAGCAGTTGCATAAATTTACCAACCTTTTTTTTTTGGTTTACCACTGTACATCTGGATAATACATGAGAATTATCTTAAGATAAAATGATCAAATAAGATCGTAGATTTTGCTCACTATAATATCATAAAGCAAAATTTCAAAAAGCACTAACATTCTGGCTGTACGTGCCATTCTTAGTTCCCAGAGAAGTTAAACTTCAGTGCTCACACTGCAGTATTTTTCACTGTCAGATCTAGATAGCCTGTAGGTTTCCTTAAGCTGTAGTTCAACTGATAACTCTCCTGAGTTTTTTGCTTCTCATTTGCTAGTTCTCCTTCAACAGCTGCCAGTGTACTAATAACGTATCTCTACTGATGCTGAACAGCCGTGAATATCAGTGTAAAATATGGTTGCTCCACCCCATCTTTTTTTAATCTACTCTCAGAATTGCTTGAGCATGAAGACAGAATAGTCTCTGAAGATCCCTCCTGTTTTTTCTGTTTCAGAGGGCAGGGTTAGCGTGCTGGATGCTTCTTGTTTACTGGCAAAAAGCTGCATGAATTACTTATCTCAGCCTTTAGTGCTTCAACCTGGACAACATTCCAATTAGAAGTACTATTAATCTGAATTGTTTCTCTTTCTGCTTCAGTTTAAGAGACATCACAAAACACAGAGCTTAATAGAAACCTCCTGGACTCATTGACTAGGATTATCTGTTGTTTTTCTCCTATCTGTAAGTTTGATCTCTGCAATTGGACCACTATAACTAATGGAGCTGAATTAGAAAAATTGTATGATCTTTGTATAGCTCATGGATGAGTTTGATCTGAAAGGGACTCAATCTCTATGCAGTATTGTCCTCCTTAACCTAGGATTCTTTAATGAGCCATTCTTTAAATAGCTCTTTCTTTTTATTTTTCCAATAATCTTGTTGGAATTCTGAAATGCATAAAGGCAATAATAAGACTTACTCCTGAGATGCACACTCAGCAGTACTGAAAAGGTTAATATTCCCAGTTAAAGCAATTAAATGTTTTATTTATTTTTGGGGGATTAAGCAAGCAATTCAGGCATTGTAACAAATCAGGCTGACAAGTCCTATTCACATAAATGACAATGTGCAGACAAAAATTAGATTAATTTCCAAAATAACAATAATTCCTTTACCCAGAATGCCGTATTTATGGAAAGTGTTTAGAACATTGCTTCTAATTATTTCCAGATTTGCGACAAATTATTACAGAACAACCTTTTCTTTATAAAATTATTCTATTTTGATGACTCATTGCACCTTTCATTCTTTGCATAAATGGACCTTCATCATTACATGGATACAGAAGGGATACAATTGCAAAACAAAAAGAAAACAGAGGGAGAAGAAATAGTTTCCTTGTTAATATAGCCACACATTTACGAAAACTTAACTAAATTACTGTAGCTTCGGGGTTCATAATAACCTACGTGCATTTATGCCTTGCCAGACGATGCATAGGTTATTTCCCTGGAATTAAGCAGTCATGCGTATTTACCTCACAGTAACATCTTCTGACAGACACATATGCATATATACAAATACACTTACAATCATGCATGAAAAAGTCTGAGAAATAATTGATCTAGAATTTTTCAACAAGAAGAAAAAGAAATTTTAATATATGGTCCTACAATACTGTAGGTAAAAGTGGTCAGTGTAGCAATCCTTAGGAAATGACAAGGCAGGGTCCAACTGTTTCCTTATAAACAGCTCTCTGATTGTTGACCATTCACTCAGTTTTAAATGACAGAATTTTGGGATTGTTAGATTGTTGGTACTCAGTTGCCAGTTGATGATGATCACACTTAGAAGCGTGAGATTCAGCTTTGTATCACTGGTATCTGGCTGTTGCAGAACAACATTAGCTTTGCTTTTAGATCTGGCCCCTGCTTTCCAAAGCCTTTTAGACATTAGCTTATTACAATGCATAATTTATCACTCCAGATTAAAGTTAGTCATGCAGAGAAGGCAAAAGACAAAGAAGTGTGCTTGTCTAGGGGGGGGTCTATGCTGAGTAATCAGTTGCTGGTCATTGTCTCTCTAGTCCCAAGTCAGAGAACTGGTTATCTAAGAGCTTCTCTGTCCTCTATCAGGATACATGCTGCTGGCAGGATACGCTCTGTAAGTACTCCTGGATCTCTCTGACTCAGTTTTGTTCAGGAGCAGTGCAGGAACACAGCCAAAGCCATTTGTGTATAATGATTTTTCAGAGAGAGGTAACACTGGTTTTTAGGACACAACTGTTAGTGAAAATACTGGTGTTTATGTTATTCACTGGCTGGCTAAGCTGAGTTGATTTGTTCTTACTAAATGTTTGGTTTTTCAACCCTGATGCATGTAGAATACCATTGGAAGATTAAGCAGGAGAGCCTAGAGCTTTATGTATAGCATTTTTTTTTCATGACTTAAATCTAGCTGAATAAAGAACAAAACCTGGAACGAATAGTGGGAGCACCATTTACCTTTGTCATCTTCCTGCAGTCTATGCTTTTTTCTTCACTTGGACTCATAAATTCTCTCCAAGCTTGATATGCTTAGCTAAAAGAAAGAAAAATCCTCCCCATAAACCATCACACTGAAACAATGTTCAGATACTAGTCTAAGTGCTGGGCTCTTCTTCGGCCTGTGTGTAAATGTTTTTCCTCAAAAACACTGCTAGAAAACTTCTCTTTTTCATTCTCATTTTCACAAATAGTAATCTTTTCCCCTATAACAATCACAATAGTAATGGACTCACTTAATACACTGCACATCTTTGGCTTCTCCACCATCTTTCCTTTTTTGACCATCATGTCAGAATAAGAACAGCGTTATTTATCCTTACTTCTACTTCCTCCCTCCAGAGACCTCTATACATTTCACGTTCCTTTGACCCCAGGTACATTTGTAATATCTTTGATGTTCTTATATGATAATATTTGCAATTTAGTCAATGTTATCATAGTGTGCAGAAAGCTTTTTGTGTCCCTACTACTTTCTAGAAACACAGCACCTTCCCTAAGCAATACACAAAATAGGGCATTCTAAGACACTCTCTATGGTAACAATTCTTTATCATATAATTGTGAATGTAGTGAGATTGTATAAGCAAGGAGAAGAAAGACTGTACTGGGAAGTCCTTAATGTAAAGGGCAAAAGAAGACTGTGCAGCTGATAGCGGTTAAAAAAAAAAAGCACCTTGCAAAAGACAGCAACTGCAGTTGTTGAGATACATTATTAAAAGTGACAGATTTTGTATCTCCTCTTTTTTCAAGTCCCCTGTGAGTCACATTACCATCATTTCTTCATCTGTAGGGGACAAACTCTGTCCCTTCTATGAATTATGTCAGCAATCTTCCATCAGACACATGCAATATTGCTAGGTGACACCTTGCAGCAGGTGTTCACTTCTTCCATATGGTGCTTCACACATTTACTTCAACTATCATATCTGAAGCATACTGAATTTGTTCAGCCTACAGAAGTTGTCAGGCTAGATGAACGACATTCTTTTAAGTATGTACATTCATCTTTGCTTGACAAGTGTCCATTTGACACTGAGTGGAAATTCTTTTCCTGAGAAGGCTTCAGAATATGATATTACCTATCACTGTAATTGTTGCACTGCCAGAACTTTGCAAGAAATGTTTGTGTATTCCCACTGGCAAATTACTTTTATCTTGATATGTCAAAGTATAAAGTATCTAAATTTCCTGTTCTAAACTGGATAAGTGAACACATATTATAAACAACAAAGAAGTCCTTGACTCCTTAATAATTGTTTTAAGTGAGATGGCCCAGCACTCTGTCAAGTTGAGTCTTAAAACTGCCCAGTGTAGGGGAGTTCACCACTTCCTGTGGGAGATTATTGCAGTGTTTAATTGTTCTCATTGTAAAGAATTTTCTTCTGAACTCCAACCAGAATCTCCCCTAGAGCAACTTGCAAACATTTCCCCTTGTTTTCTCTGTGTGACTCCTTGTAAAAATGGAGTCTCCTTCCTCTTGGTAGCCACCCTTCAAGTACTGGTACATGGTAATAAGGTCTCCCCTAAGCTTTGTCTTCTCAAGGCTGAACAAGCCCAGATGTCTCAGCCTGTCTTGATATGGTAGGTCTTCCAGTCCCCTGACCATCCTTGTGGACCTTCTCTGGACCCTCTCCAGCCAGTCTGCAGCTTTTTTGTATAGTGGAGACCAAAACTGAATGCAGTACTTGAGATGTGGCCTGACCAGTGCTAAGCAGAGTAAGACAATGACTCCCTTGTCCCTGCGGGTGATGCCCCTGTTGATGCAACCCAACATTCTGCTGGCCTTCCTTGGCTCTGCGGCACACTGCTCATTCATGTTGAGCCTGTAGGCATTTTTCTGCCTGTCTTGTGCCACTATTGAGGTTAAAAACAGTCCATGAGAAAATGTTTAGGGCATTTGTATGGTGCTGTGTAGGCAGCTCCTTGACTATATGCAGGTGCTGGAGGTGACCTCACCTAAGCCCTGTTTTGTTGACTTTGTGTTCCTTCCCATCAAAACACCCCATGCTCTTTTCTTAGCAATCCCTTACAGGCCTACTAGTTGCCCCCTCCTTCCCCCATCATTCTTAGTTTAAAACCTTCCGAATGAGGTCAGCCATCCTATTAGCAATAGTAGTTTTGCCCTGCTTAGTAGGATGCTACTCATCTCTCCCAAGCAGACACTGGTCTACAAATGGTGTCACATGGCCGTAGAACCCAAAACCTTGCCACTGACACCAGTTCTGCAGTCAATTATTAACTTGATCTATTAGCAGCATTCTCCCCACACCCTTTCCCCTCACGGGCAGAACTGAGGAGACCATCTGGGTCCCCATGCCTTGACTACAACCCCCAGAGCTCTGTAGTCACTTTTGATGCTTTTGTGACTCAATAATTTTATAGTCATGCCTACCATCTTTCCAGCCTTCTCTCTGTGGAGACCTCATTCATCTGTTGCCTTGGCTGTGGTAGCCTTTGTAAATAGAACTTATTTTTAGAAACTAACTTCTATTACCCTGATGCTAAAGCCAAGTTAAACAGCGAATTATATACTACAGAAAGATGGTTTAAAATCCTACATTAGTTTCTTAAAAATACATGGCCATCTCTTGCTATAAAGTTTAGCAATTTCTTGTAAAACCATTTCAATCAACATTTTGATTTTACATAGTTCATCATTGTAAGAACAGAGAGAAGTCATCAGTGTGAGAACTTCCCCAAATCCTTCTGTGTAAGCTAATGAAAAATGTTAAGTATCCTTCCAAAGACTTTAGTTTCATTTTATAGCATCATAATTTACAAGCTTCACAACCTAGTGCTTTATACTTTCAAATTATGCTTCTGTGATATTTTGAAGTGTGTTGGGATGAGGAAGCTGCCTCTAAAAATCTTGTCTCATGCACCTTATTGTTACTTTTAAGTTGTCAAAGCTTTTCATTTTTGGTTTTCCCTATTAAGATGCAACTTTCTCTTTCTGAGGCATGTCTGTGCTTGTTATAATTTTCTAATACTTCAATTTGATCGCATTAGTTCTTATTGAGTTCTTATTGAGTTCTTTTAAAGTCATATTTAATTTGAGGTTTATACACTGATCTTCTATGGCAGCAAAGTTCATTCTCTGTGTACCATAAATAGAGATTTTTGGCTATGTCTTAATTTTCTTCCACACTTTGTTCATTTGCCTTTTAAAATGAAACATTTACTACATGACATTTCTTCCTTTTTTTTCTCCTATAAGATTTAGCATTTCCCAGTATTGCTGCCACTATTACAGAGCCTCCATTTGGCAGTTTTATCTCAAATATTGATGTCAATAATCGTTCTTGAAGTCTCTGACTGGCTGGTTCAAGAAATATCCATTGATGGTGTCAAAAACACTATCATTGCATCAGGGTGCATGATGAAATTGACCCAGTCCACATAAAGTCATCAAAAAAATTTTGATTTTTTGATTTGCATTATTTCAAATGTCTCTTACTTATTATGTTAGATGGCTTATAGTAAAACCCCAATATTGTGTTTGCCACTCTACAATGCAGAACTTTATTTTTTGTGGTCTTTTGTGATATTATCAATGCATTACACAAATGTGACTTAATGCTTTGTTAATATAAGGCTCCATTTCACTTCTGGCATGATTATCTGTTAGTCATCGATAACTTTTACTTTCCTATTCACAGAGTTTCACTTATCATCTTGCTTTCATCAAACTTTGGAGAAGTTTCTTATATTATCTTTTTAATCCTAAAATTTTCATTAATCTTCCTATTTTTTTAGATTCAGAACATTTTTGAAGAGATGCATAAATATTTCATATATGTCTGTCTATTTTCATGTGCCTTACATATTGCCTAATAATGTTATTCTTCAGTATTTTCTACCTGTATTTTAGAATTTCCTTCTTATTCAAAATCAGACAACATTTTTCTGAGGGGATTTTGATAGCAGAGTGCTTTTTCCACTGCTTTACATTCCCATGCATTTAGGTATAAAGAAAAAAAATGCTCAGACTATCTTAATTTTAATTGTTAATATCTGGCACAGTGTCAGCAAATGGCCATTTTTCTGCAACACTTTTTTTTTTTTTTCCTGTAGAAATTCCTTTCACTGTAAAGCTTTTCTGACTTCTTATGAAGCATTAACATCTCCCATATTTTTTCTGTTATCCTGCTAAGACTCATTCTCCTTCTCTTTGGTCTGTATTGGGTTTGGGTGAGCTGGAGTTAATGTTTCCCAGAGCAGCTCTTATGGTGCTGGGCTTTGTATTGGGAGATAGATAAGATGCCGGTGTTGTGGCTGCTGCTGAGCAGTGCTTGCACAGCACCAAGGCTGGCTTTCCGACATCTTCCCCCTCTCTCCCAGTGAGATGGGGTGGGCAAAATCTTGGGAGGGAACACAGTCAGGACAGCTGACCCAAACTGACCAAAGAGATATTCCACACCTTGTGACATCAGCTAAAGTATAAAAGGAAGAGAAAGAAGAAGGGGTTCAGGGTCATCTGTTCATGAAGATGCTTGTCCTTCGAGCAGCCACTGTGCATACCAGAGCCCTGCTTCCCGGGAAAGGCCAGACATCGCCTGCTGGTGGGAAGTAGAGAACAAAAACTTGTTTTGGTTTTCTTTGCATGCGCGCGGCTTGCTTTTTGCTTTTTCCTTCTAAACTGTATTTATTGTACCCCACAGACTCTTCCCATCTTATTCTCTGCCCCCTTGTCATGCTGAGGGAAGTAGGAGGAAGTGATAGAGCAACTTGGTGGGTACCTGGCTCTCAGCCAAGGTCAACCCAGCACAAGTCCCATGCATGTTCCTGTCTTCAAAGGCTCATTTTTTCTGGGTTTTTCATCTCTCTCTATAAAAATACAAATGCCGTTAATATCTCACTGAGAGGACTAGAGATGATAGACCCTCAGAAGTTTTAGAAAGATTCTTTTAGCTGTGTCTAGAACCACATACAGGCTCCATGTCTCAGGTTGGTTGACTAGACAGCAAAACTGGCTTTCATGAATTGTCCTGGGGATCTCCTTAGAAAATGATCTGCTTAGCATAATGAGACAGAAAAGAAATTTCACAGCAGTGGTGAGCAGAATATTGATACCAACAAAAACATATGTCTTCAAGCTTTCAAGAAAGCAAGTAGTAAATCATTAAGCACCACTATTAAACAGCATTCCTGATAGGAGTACCTGAACTTTTGCAAGACATACAGACCTGTTCTAAATCTCCTAACGCATTATTCTATTCCTTTGCCACTCGCATGACTTCTCCATAGGAATTACATGACTCGAGAAGGATGAGAGTCAAGTTTTTTCCTGACCGCTGCATGTTCTATCTTCCCCTGCAAGGAATCAAAGTTCTGCAGGTGAGATTGTTCTAGTCCCAGGAGGAAGGCTAGTATGGTCCCAAGAAAATCAGATGGGAATTCAAGTTCCTACTCCAACATCGTGTTGCAGTTTTCAGCATGAGAAAAAGTGCTGCTGCCCTAGTAATGTCACAGCAGCATGAGGAAACAGCGAGGAAGAGAAAATGAAACTAGGAATTTTGTATCAGCTACTGCTAAAAAGATTTAGTATTACTATTGTAACTTGTCCTATTGTCAATTGTTACCACAGAGTGGAAACAGTAGCACAAACTTCTGACCACTGCCATCCTCCAGCAGTCTTCAGCAAATGTGGTAGCATCTAATCCATCCCTTCGACTTGTCAAACTTGCCTTCCTATATGTGCCCTTTCTTCTCTAATGCAAGTTATAAAAATAAGCAAGTTCCCATTTCTTCTGCAAAGTTATTTTTTTGTGGTTTTTTTGTGTTGCTTTTTTTTGTTTGTTTGTTTTTTTGGTGTAGTTATTTTCACAGCACCGCTTTTCACATGCATGTGTGCAAATACAGGAAAGTCATCTATATCGTGTATTGTCCTCACACATACGGATCTGTCTGCGAGTGATCAGAATAGACAAGCTGGTTTAAAAAATATGAAAAAAAAAAAAGACAGCCAACATCAGTGGGAAAGAATAAATGTTTGGGAACAGTTGTCATATATAGCTGAATACACAGAAGCCCCTTTCTGGATCTCCATCAGAGGGAAAAGGGCATGTGTTGAGGTAACCTAACAAGGAGAAGCTCTTTTGTAACTGGCTGGATCCCAGGGATAACAGTGTTGATGATAATTAATTACATGTGTTGAGTACAATGTTTTCTACTTCGACAAGATAGAAACAACTTTATTTGTACTTTATAGAGGCAATATTAAGAACTGGTGAGAGTTCACCTCTGAACTTTCTCTTCAGTGTGTCGTGTGCATAAGATTTACTCTGCATTGTGATTGATAACTGGGAAATTAGTCCCTGTCTTGAGAAAAGACAGGACAAGAGAAGAATAAACACAAAATATTAAAAAAGTAAGTGCACAAATGTATCTCTCCTATCACCACAAATGCAAAGCAGTATTAAAAATGAGATCTTATAATCTTTTAGTAAAACAGATTTTTAAGAATCAACAAAGCAAAACCAGTTAGGAGTCAGAAGAGCGGTTGGACTGAAAGGAGTGAACTTTAGCCACCATGATCATCTTGGCACATTGGAATCTAAAGACAAAAGTGTAAAAGACATTTCATAATATTATTTGCAGAATAGGGAATTGGCTGACAATTTCTGTGATAGAAAGCTGACCTAAGAAGGATTTTAATGATTGCTCAATTTCATGTTTCGTGTAAAAATCTGAGTGCATCCATATGAAGTATCACTTATACAAAGAGTCAAGTTTTGTTTTGTTTTGTGGATTACACCACAAGACCTATTCACATAAGTCAAAATCTGAAACTAATTATTAACAGATTATTAACTATTAACTAATTATTAACTATTTATGTCAAGGCATGAAAGAAAGAAGCCAGAGTATCTTTGTAACCGAGTTGAGAATCTGTGGTCTCCATGAATGGTCCAGTGGATGGGTGAAAATTGGCTGAATTGTTGGGATCAAAAGGAAGTGGTTAATGTTTCATATCCTGCCTGGAGACCCATTTCTAATGGAGTACCACAAGCATCTGTCCTGTGCAATATTTTTATAATCACCCCAGAAAAGGTCAAGTGCACTCTCATCGGGTTTCAAAATGATGCCAGACTGGGGGTGCAGTTGATAAACCCAAGAGCAGGCATGATATTCAGACAGGCTGGAGGAAAGGTTCCTTTTGGACAGTTACTCAAATTTATCAAGGTCACTCTGAACACTATCTTCCTGCTATGTTGAAAGCATTGTTAAAGGCCAGATAAATGGTACCCACTGCCTTCCCCTTGACCATGGATCTAGTTATTTTATGACAAAAGATAAGCTGATAAAGAATGATTTCCCCATAGGAAGTCTGTGCTATTAGTTTCCATCTAACATTGTACCTTTCTTTTGCCTGGAAATAGTTTCCGTGAGGACATGTTCCCAGAAAGCGGAGTGAGGTTGTATTGTTTGTAATTCCTCAGATCTTTCTTCTGGCATTTGTTGAAAACAGGTGTTACATCTGTTATTTCGTGCAAACCAGGGACTCTCTCTCATTTCTAGAGTCCCTCCAAGATATTGGAGAGTGGGATTTTTTGTGGATGTAGCCCTTTGGACCACGCCCCAGTAGTCATGGAGGTGTTGGGTAGAAGGTTGGACTTGATGACCTTGGAGGTCTTTTCCAACATTAATGATTCTATGATTCCATGAAATTACATCAGCTAAGTCTCTATTTTACAACCACATTAAATCTTGCACTATGATATTATACATCCAACAAGTTTCCTTTAGCACTCTTGGATGCTTTTTGCAGACCTGAGGTTCATAAGATCTATCATATTTTGACACAGTGATATATGGATGAAAAAGAAGAAGCTTATAGTTGGTTCACAGGCACACCTTTCCATAAATGAAGCTTAAATTAGAGCCTACTAGTTCTAGAGTTCAAAATAAATGTGAATGAAGAAAACTACATGAGGATGCCACTAATTTTAAAGACATATATTGTGCAAAATCCAATTATCACTACATGTTTTGGAAGATATTTAAGGTCTTCCAGACTTGGTCAGGGAGGACTACAGAAGCTGGTTTGTTCCCTAATAGCATCAGCAAAGATTCATTTTCAACTTGGAGCTTTATTTTTGACTGCCCTTTCTGTCATCAACTATTTCGTGTGCACACCAAAGGAAATTAGTCAAAACTTGTCAGCAGCATTGATCCCACTTCTCTCTGCCAGGTGTTCTTCTTGTCCATCTGCTCACACTTGCTTTGCACAATGTGAAAAAGAGGTGGAGGCTCTGAGGTGACGCTGCAATTAACCTTGTAAATTTTTTCTGTTTTGTAAATGAAACCAGCAATTGGGTCCATAACTTACACAATTAAGAGCAATGCATCTTAGTCATTTTCTGTAATCCTCCATTTAATATTTGATCATTGATTTAATGTTTAATACTGTAGAATCATTGTTCTGTGTCCCTTGTTTCTTGACTGTCCTTGATTTTAAGGATAGTCAGCAAGATAGTAGAGTGTTCTTGTAAAGCTTTCCTCGTGTGAGTACTTTGATGAAGGCCAATGTGATTATTCACATGGACAAAGGTTTGCGTGGATAAATTCTTACACTGCAGACACGTCATCCCTGTCTTAGTAGTCCTCTTTAACTGTTTTCTTTGGGGCTAGTTTAAATTTAATTGTATTTGTAGAGGGGTCTAGAGATGTTAAGAATAAATATTTTCAAAACTCAAATTTCTGTGCAACGTGATTTGAAATTTTGTAACTTCTTCCTCTGATTCTGTTATCTAAAGGTTGCATTACATTGCAGTTTTTTTGAATAAAGTAGTAGAAGGGCCAGCCTCCTTTCAATGATGCTCTGTGATCGTATGAGGGGCAATGAGCACAAAGTGGAACACAGGAAGTTCCACCTCAACATGAGGAAAAACTGTGAGGGTGTGAGGGTGACGGAGGGTGACGGAGCCTGGAACAGGATGCCCAGAGAGGTTGTGGAGTCTCCTTCTCTGAAGACTTTCCAAACCCACCTGGGTATGTTCCTATGTGGCCTGCCCTGAGTGATCCTGCTCTGGCAGGGGAGTTGGAATCAATGATCTCCAGAGGTCTTTTCCAATCCCTACCATTCTGTGATTCTATGATTAGGTTGTGCTGTGTGCTGCTTATACTTACATGGGCTTATTCTGCAAGCAGAGTATTATTTTAGGATTGACCATGATATAAGGCATAGTTTACTCTGAATAAGAACAAATATCTTAGAACTACATCCAGAGACCTATTACTTTATGGAACTGTCCTTGGATAATGGAAGTTTAAGAAATTAACTTAATCCAAGCACATAGACAAGTATTTCTTCTTCATGTCGCTCTCAGAAGTCACCAACATTTTTTTCTCATTGTGTATCTTTTTCAGTGTGTAGAAAATGTGAGGTAAGAAGATGATGAGCATTACTATCCTGCCATACTGTGGCCCAAAGGAAGTGACATTCACAAAATCACATAGTGGTAGGGGTTGGGAGGTACCTCTGAAGATCATCTAGTCCAACCTCCATGCTAAAGCAGGTTTATTTAGAACAGGTTAGGCAGGATTGTAACCAGGACAAGTGAATTCCAAAGCTTATCTGGTTTTCATTTGTATTCAGAAGCAAGTTAATCAGTTTTCTACAGAGTAAAAACAGACACTTTCAAAATATATGCTTCTCCAATCTCCTCTCCTCCCCTCTCCTCTCTCCCTTTCTTCCTTTCCTAATTGTGGAAACCCAGTTTATTTTACTGTTTAGCCGATAAAGCAGAGCTTCTTACAACTTCTCCTTCTAAGTCATCACAACTTTTTACCTCTTCACCAAGTGAGAGAAAAAGCTATCTGTAAAATTTCCCATTGGTTACTTTCCTTTTTCCACTTCACAGACTTGCTATCAAGTCAGTAAAAGTTGACACTTTTTTTGCAAGAGTTTGTTTATCTTCCTCTCTCTTTGTGCTGTCTATTTAATTAAAGGTCAGGATCTATGACTATAATCTTCTTCTGGGATAATAGCTAAACCTAGTAGGGTATCCATGATTCCTCATGGTAGCTATTCTGTGCACCTCATCATTCTGCTGGATCTTTCAGTAGACACTGTCTTTAAAATCCCATTTGTACCATTTGGATCAGGTCAGGAAGAGTAATGGCTCTAATCTTGTTGGAGTGATATTATTAATCCTGAAGAAGGTGAGGAGCAAGATGCTTTCTCCTGCCAAAGAACTCAGACTTCATTTCTGCAGTGAGTAATCCCAGGTTTACTGCACATGGCAAAATGGCTCAAAGATTAAGTCATCATTTTTTATTATATTTAAATCTGCATGCTATGTTAAATGAATTTCAGAGAACTGAGATGGAGGACTAAAGTTTTCCTTTCCAACTTCAGCCAGCATGTTTTAAATTTTCTTAATGTTTATAGCAGGCACTATAAGCAAAAGTAAACAGAAGTAGCTGTGAATCACAGCAGCGTTCTTCAAGGATCATAATTGTATGCTGAGCTTTTTGCTTCTCAGTATAATGGGTATATATTTGCTGATGTCTAGAAATTTGAGAAATTCACTTCAAAATTAACACCAGATTCAGTAATTTGCCATTTTAAATTTCAGGACTGGCCTGTTGCTTACATAAGCCATTATGTAAGTATAGGTTGGGGACTGACCTGTTGGAAAGCAGCGTCGGGGAAAGGGACGTGGGAGTCCTGGTGGACAGCAGGATGACCATGAACCAGCAATGGGCCCTTGTGGCCAAGAAGGCCAAAGGCATCCTGGGGTAGATTAGAAGGGGTGTGGTTAGTAGGTCAAGAGGGATTCTCCTCCCACTCTACTCTGCCCTGGTGAGATCACATTTGGAATGCGTTCCTGTGTGACCCAGTCTAGGTGACCTTGCAGGGGGTTAGACTAGATGATCTTTAGATGTCCCTTCCAACCCTTAACATTCTGTGAGTCTGTGATTCTGTGATTTTTTAGTGTCTAGAAATAAGATTTCCAAAATACTCTCCGTGTGCATCTGTTTTGTGTATCCATACAAATGGGTACTGATTTAGGAGTAAACCCCAGTGCTTTGTGAACAAGAAGGCTAACAAAGAATGGAATGAAATATATCAGGCTTTTGTTTCCTCTTAGGAGGTTTAGGTCTCCATGCACATGACCTGGAAAACGGATCGGCTAAACATATCGTGTCCAGCTAAGATATTTCTATAAATTACACCTCCATATGAGAAATAATGATAAAATAAGACGGTGCAGCACCATTCCAAGAAAGGCTTCAAAATAGCCTTCTGCAAAGGCAGATAGGATTGTAGGCGCTGGGACACAGTTCTTCAAGCCGTTTGCATTTCCAGGTGTCTTTTGTTCTTCTATTGCAGTTTCTTGCATAATATAGTTCCTTGATTCTAGTCCATAGAGAGCTGCATTAAGCTGGCCCAGACCGAGAGTCCTTAAAACCCCAAACTAGTTTCAAAACACTAGTTGAAGGATGGTGCACATGATGGGTGTTCTTTAATACTGAAGACATACATGTACCCGAGCTCTTGCTTCAGTACGCTGGGTTACTCTCACAGTCATGTAAACTGTTATGGACTGTGCTGGGATATCCTTGGGTACAAACTCAGCACAGGTGTCAGTGAACGTGCCAAATAAATTGAGTGGAGCTAACTGAATAAAGTTCAGCAGAATGTCCCCATGATGTTAACCTGTTCACTATGTTGAATCATAACATTTGGAAAAATAAGGTGGAGATGAGGAACTGGTTGTTTTCCTCCCTAGTTTGGATTGGCCCATCTTAAAATGCCACAAATATATTTCCAACATATCATGAAAAAAATGAATGAAAGTAGTTGTGCATGAAAAATCTGTGATCCTGTCTAAATCAATCATAAAGGGCTCCACTGGAATGTAAAACAAAATAAATCTGTGTACTATAACAATAGACTTCTTTGGTTTTTTTTTTGTTGGTTTGTTGTTTTGGGTTTTTTTAATACTAAACATTTCCATTTTTCACTTTTAAATATTGAGGTTCTGATGATTTTTGTCACATTCAACCTTGATTGGATTGTCACCTGTATTACTCAAAAAGTTAAAAATGACACAAAATCTTTGTTTTGGCAAAAAAATACTTTGTATAGCAATGCTTTGTATAAATCAAAAATTTTCAAGATAAAAAAGCAATTGAACCTAAGAACCACTTCTTTCCTTTTTAACTCTAAGGTGGAATGAAATAAAATTTGCAAAATGCTTGCCAAAATAGAAACTTCTTGACTTACCTGTACCATTAACTTTGACAGGAAATGTTTTCTTTCTAAGTATTAGTGTGATAAAAATAACATGCATTAAAGATGGTCAGCGGAGAGTAAGTGAACTTCTAACAGCCCTTATTCCTAGCTCACTTCGGCATTGCTATGAAGAAAAAGCTATTATCAGAAATAAGACTCAAGTTCAGTGTTATTTCATGAACTTAAAATATATTTTCAGACTCTTCCTTCACCCTGAATGCTTTGATTTCACTTTCCAGGGAGGCTGATACTTAACTTGTGGGATTGTCAATGAAATAGCAAAAGTGTCCTTTTGCTAAATGTGTTGCACAAATCTCACGCAAAGAGAATGCACAGCTGGAGCACGAAGATGCATATTGCATCAGACCGCTGAGGAGCACTCTAAGCTCATTGCTGTTTCCATTGATGAAATCTAGCTTTTCCTCTTCTTGGGTATACTAAGGCCTCTTCTTGCTCTCCACATGGACCTTCAGAAACCAGAGACCATCTTCAGATGGTTGAAGTTCTCACTAAATCTCTCTGCCCGATGACTTTTATTATTTGACTTACACTCAACACTCTTCAAAAACTTTCAAGAATTCCCAGCCCTCTACTGATGGAGGATCAAGGGCATGGAAGGAATTTAGGTGTCCCAGGGACTTTGGGGAAAATTTCCTACTCTGTACAGAACTGCATTCTTTCTTTAGTCTGCATCTACATAAGGAAAGGACTCACATCATATTTCACTTCACCAATGTTCTTTCCAATGTAAAAAATGAAGTCTAAGGTGAGAACTCACCTACTTGAGATATAAGGAGGTGTATGTTTAGGTTTGCAGTTTCCTACTCAGTTTCAGTATCCCCAGTGTTCTTTGAATATTTCTATGAACAAAAAACAGCTTCACATTTTAATAACAACATAATTTTTAGTCATGTTTCTTCCTTTTGGTTTAACCACTTAAATGGGTTTATGCACTGGGTACTAATTGATCAGAAACTCAATTTTATGTTTGGAAACCAGGTCAGGTGTGAGCTAAGCTGTGTAACATGTGGCTTCTCTCTCTAAGCTCAGCTCAATTTGAAGGATTTAGATTTCCTTTTGAGAAAATAAGTAATTTCTAACATTTCCCACTGTAATGTGGAACAAGTAAAGCACAGAAAATAAGAACAAGATGATTTTTATTCTGGCCACTGCTACCTTGTCAGAATTATTTTGAAAGACTCGAGGCAGAATCTTTACTAATGATAAAGAAAAATGATTGCAAGTGAGGAAAAAGCTCCTCTCTCTAAAGTGCCATTGAAGAATAAGAAAAAAAAAAGTTATTCTGCAAAACATATTTTTTTAGAAAATGTTTGCTGCAGTTAAATCCATAGGAAAAATAACTCGGATTATTGCTAACTAATAATATTTCTCTCAGTGTAAATCCATGCTTTAAAAATCAAGCAAGCGTGCTTTCAGGGTTTTTCTTTTCCAGGTTACACCATATGGTTACCACTCGACTAATGTGAGATATGCAAAACATCCCATAGACACGGCTGGATGTTCTCCTTCTTTTTGACATGACACGTGTTTATAATAGAAATAGAACCAACTTTCTACCTTATAATTATGTGTCTCTTTTAGCAGGGAAAAATATGCACTTTTTTTACCAGGATCCACTGCTCTTTTTCCATCCTGTGTGATTTGTTCTGATTGATAAATTTAAATACAGTTTGGAAATAGTAAATCAGATTTACTACAGGCTCCTGTTTTTTTTCGGAGTAATGTAAGACAGAACTAAATTGTCTGCAGATTTCTTCAGCTTGTTTGATAATTCCATTCTTCAATGTAAAGCCTCAGTGCTTATTAGGCTCTTGAGTGAACCAAGCCTCTGCAGTTATAGCCAAAAACATGTCAGCAAGCCATCAGAAATTCAAACTGTTGCATGTAGAGGAACTATTAAGAACATCTAAAGTGAGAAGTGATACTGTGTAGATCACTGAAATGTTATAACCTTAGCATTTTGGAAAATGTGAGGAAAGTTCAAGGTCATCCTGATACAATTTTGTAAAAGGAATTGGTCTATCGTCTTCTCTCTGCATATATGCCTAATTTCATCTGCAGTGGTGTGTATGTTCAGACATTTCAATCTAGTCAGCAGATAAACACCTGAACATGTAATTATGAAAATGTTTTTTTTATAATAAAAAAAGTCAGTTATATTGAAAAGATAAGTGAAAATTTGAGATAGAAAGCACTTGACAACTGAGTAGGATTTCAAGAGGCTTCAAATCCTTTTTCAGTCGCATGCTCAAATTACTAGTTGTTTGGTCTGTTTGAGAAAAAAAAAAAAAATCTCCTTACAGGGAAGGAACATTTTCTTCTCAGAGGAAAAGGTTGCTCTCAGAGGAAAGGCCTCTCCAGGTATGCCAAGGTAACAATGAGAGGCTCCAAAATGAGCTGATCACACCTCCAGCATCAGTAAAATGATAGTGAAAAGTTTGTCTTTGGAAGACATTACCCAAGCAGTCAACAGAAGTGAGATATGTTTATCAAAATAAGAGAAAAAGACTAAACCAAACCAAACCAAAAAACCCCAAATAAGTAAGCTTTAACAACTGCTACTAAGGTAATTACATTTTAGGAGAAATTTTTGCTTAGGTGTTTATTAAAGTACTGTTATTTGCTAATCTAGATACACTTGGAAGGTAATATTTCATGTGTAAAGCTATGTTTTAAGCTTAGCCACTTCTTTTTATCAGCTCAGTATTATGACCATACAAATCAAAAGCCAAAATTGTAGATATCACAAATTTGCTTTAAATTAACAGTAAATGACTTTTGCTCTCTGACTACAAACAGGGAGCTAATGCATTGTCAATCAGTAGACCACCTTCAGTAACAATCTTCTCAATATCAATCCATCATTTGCTTCATTTGTGGCCATTTACAGGTAACAGTTCAGCTTCATATAACATACAGCAATCTCCTGTGTGTCAAGGCCATCAAATTATGATTTTCATCAAGTTCAGAATCTATTTTTATTCTCCTTCTAAATGAAAGTTGTAGGAAGAAAGGAAGAAAGGCTTCATTGTCCAAACTCCTCACTTCATCTTCAAACAAGCAAGCTGGAATTTTAAAATAAGGATGGAAAATAGAAGCTGAGCTCAGAAAAAGTTGAGGGAGAGAGAGAAAAGAGCATAAAATTAAATCAATGTCTTCCTGAGACCTGAAAATATAGTTAAAAATAAGTCTTAATATGCATTTCCTGGGGATATATGAACTGCAGTAGTTTTTGAGAGACATTTTGATGACTCATACTGGATTGGAAAATGACAGCTACAGAGGAGAATGAGACCAAATCCCATGAGTCTTACACCCTTTTTACTCAGGCAAGTTGCCACTGGCACAAAGAAACCAGACTCTAAGGGAGTCCTAAGAGCTAGGTCACAACATTCTCTTCTTCCAATGTTAAGTTGTTCCCAACAGTATACTCTGAGTTTTGTCCTGGAGTGCCTAAGAGATACAGGCAATGAAGCTGAAACCCCTGAGCAATCTCTATGTGCTGCTTAAAAATTCCACTGGTTTAGAGTATAAAATAAAAACTTGAAACCTTTTCATGTCCTGACTATTAGGCAGTTGATGCTGATAGTCAGGTTCCGTACTCTTTTTTTTTCCTTTCATTTCTTACAAGACTTTTAATGATGTTTGTATTTGTGTCAAGAGTGATCAGAATCACAGGCAGCGCAATGGACTACCAGAATTTAGCAGCACATGGGCCTTGTTACACTCTCCAAGAAAGGAAAGTATGTGTCTTTCCTCTAGATCTTTCTACTGTGTAGGGAAGCTACATATATCTGACGTGTTTCACTTTTCCTCAAAGATCAGCCTCTTCAGTTCTGATGTTGAATGACACCCACTAAAAGAACACTTTTCTGTAGAATCACACAAAATTATATCATATAGATATGGCTCATAGCACTGTGCAGGCTTAGTGAAGTCTTTTGTAAAGGTATAGCAGTTGTACTGAGTTGGCTAAAGCGGTAACGATTTCTTCCTTATTAATTCACTTTTAACTGAATGTCCATTGCCATCAACCAAGATTCTATTGTTTTTACTCCTTGTCATTTGTATTAGCTCCTGAGATTATTTCTAATAATTATTCATTCTGATATTAGAGGTCAGCAAAGCATTATAGTACATCTGTTGAACTGAATGCTTTTCAGTACCAATGATACTGTCAAAACCCTTGATCTTAGCTACCAATGGTTAAGCCTTAGCTTAATGTGTGCAGCTGCATACTCATGGGCTTTGTGGAAGCAGTTGTCTTTTGGGACTAAGAGGAAAGATCACCTCTCCTCTCTCCCTGCCCCTTTTTGCCCAGAGACTTCACTTAAGGTCAAGGAATCTCACACTTGATCGCTGTGCTGCAGCTACGTCTGTTCCTTTCAGCGTGCCCTTCTGATCCTGGTCTCTAGATTTGAGCTGGTGACCTGCCCCATAGCTGTGGTCCTGCCTGGTGTTCTGGGCTGTGGGTGGCCCTGGGTACTGTCACCAGATCAACTCTGTTTTTCCTGTGGGGCTACCATAGGTATACATCCTGTGTAGATGAGGGCACTGCCCTGCCAGCTGTGCCCTCTTCCAGCTCCCTGAGCCCTGCAGTGCAGCTGGCCTTGCTGCTTCCTGCTGCATACTTGTGTCTGGGTGGCTGATATTTAGTGGCTGGCTCAGCAGAGAGCTCTTTGAGGTAGCAGATGAAAATTTCTAAAACCCATCTCTATTTAAGTGTAAACACATGTATCTTCAACTGCAACATGCTCATGATCAGTCCTGGCTACACTGAAGGGCAAAAAGACTGCAGTAAGAGACACGTCTGTCTTTTCCAGGCTGGGCGTCTTCCAGAGGTTGAGTCCAGGGTAACTTCAACACCGGTTTAGTATGCAAAAGCTGGAAATCATTAGGTGGGATGCTACATGAATCAGACATTTCTAGGAAGATCTCCAGGGTGCTATTTGAAGATGGAGAAAAATCTGGCTCTGGACACTTTTATTTCACTGAGACGCATCTTCTTTCCCTTTTAAAGAAAAAATAGGTAAACGAGTTGAACAAATAAGCTCAAGTCTGATTTCCAATAATCCATTAGGCATAGAGGATTCTAGGTTTAATAGCGAGATTTAATTTTTTTAGGTTTTCACATTTCTCTGTTTCTTTTTTCTTTTTTTTTTTTTTTTCTAAATAACCTCTATATTTAAAACTAGCTAATTAAATATTGGAGGAAAAAAGTCTAATACATTGCATATCTGCTTTTATGCAGGTTAAAATCAAACGAAATGATTCTTTCTTTAACATTAAAACAGGTAACTGAACATGATTTGTAGTTTACACTCATATTTATAAGAAACAGTTTATGAATGAATTGGACAATTTGACTATAACTATAATATTTTTATTGTCCCTAATCTTGGCTGCATTAAGAGTTACTTACTCATGAAAATCTATACCTTTGCATTGTTCTAACGTTTTCCAAAATTCACACTATTCATTCAGAGTGCTGTACCTTTCACAACATGCCAAAAAGCTTAATCAGGGGAAAACAGAAACTTGGCTCTAAGAATGTATTAATTCTCTTACAATTTGGTCTATAAGAGCAGTGTCCATAGCGTGATGTACTGATAAGGTGATACAGTTTATTGATTTGTCAGATGAATTCACAACAATATAGTAAATTTAATAAAGAAACTGAACTATGATGCTTTTGGTCAGAATATCTCGAAAGGAAACCTGACTTTACTTAAATATAATGGAAATTAAATTTTCTGAGGAAAAATTTTTTCTGAGCATAAATTCCTTGCCAGCTGTCAAATCCCTTGGCTTCCCATGTTCGATATAGAAAACATATACAGTATGTTTTTAAAGAACAGCAGTTGTAGCAAATTTATGCTCTAAATTGCATAAACAGTGGCCAGAACTAAAGGTTTATTCAATTTATTTTTTTCATAAAGAGAGGTCATTGACATTAGCGTTTCTAAACCTCAGTTCCATGCTTAGTCCATGGAACTCTGAGAAAAGAACTTAAATTAATACACAATAGATTTAAATTATACTAGGATCCACAGCTCGCTTGCATTTGTTTTCAGGCATCTACAAGCTGAAGACTGAAAAAAAAAATTGAAATCCTAGAGTCATTGTGCAAAAGATGAAATACACAGTCTGCAGTTGAAAGCTGAATATGAAAAGGCAGCAAAAAATCCACTATGTTTGAAAATATTCCAAAGCACATCCAAAAAGAATATAGACTAGTTTGAATTCCACTATAAGGTTGAGAAGAATTATTCTTCTACAGTAAACTTAACCAAGGCTGAATAGTCTTATTTAGAGTTTATATCAATAAATGATACCATGAATTATTTTACCACGTAATCAGTTTCAGGTATTTGAAAGAAGTGATGAAAGGTTAATGTCATTTTTCAAAGAAATTGAAAAATACAGATAGTGTGATCTAAATGAGATATTGAACTGAAAGCTAAAATATCTTAAGTAGTGGCTATCTCATAATCCAAGTATCGGTTTGGTAGCAGCATAAGTATTTAAACACTGTGTATTTTTAGTAACTTTCTTTATATAATTACTAAGAAATTAACTGCAGTTACAGGATCAACATCAAATGAATATTTCATAACTGATTATGAGTATAAAAAAATGTGCTCCTGGAAGGTTGTTGTGATAGTGTTTTCAATGAATACTTGACATTATTAATACTGTGATTATTTATTTATTTCACATCGGAGTTGTATCTGGCATTTTGTCGTGTTATAAAAATAGATGATCTCTGACTTGAGGATCTTCTATAAAATGACAACAGGGCAAAGTGGAGAAAGGATAAAAATACATAACTTGATAAAGCCTTTTGAAAGTCTGACTGTCTCGAGTTGATAACCTAAAAATAACCATTAATACTGAGAGTAAAAGAGGGAAGTGCTTTTCTCTACCTGCACTGGACATTACCTCTTATTTCTGCCAGAAGGATTGGAGAATTCTTTTGTTCACAGTATCCTTTTGTTCAGTGTTGTGATTTATTTAGTGATTTAAATTACGCTATTAGCTGTTGGCTGCATGAAATCGTCCTTAGACTGCAATCTCCCCAGTTTTATTATCCCCCTTTTTGAACTCCAGCCATGTTTCTGACCACCAAACCACTGAAAACATAGCTTTAAAGAAACACGGATTCTTCAGGAAAACTTGGTATTCTGACAGATGGCATTTTAAGGAAAATACAAAATATCAGAAAACATGATAAAAATCATGAGAGTTGACAATGCTGCCATCTAGCCTTTGAAATGTAATCAACAGGAGCAATCTGATACAAAGCAGGGAGCCTCTGAATGCCTCCATTAGCTCCCTAATTAGCAGGCATCCAAGAGAATTCCTTTTTTGTGAAGTTAGGGCAGCTTTGTCATGGACAATGAATCCTCTGACATCATTCTCAAAAGCAAGATTGTTTCTATGCTGAGCTAGTGACATCATATACTTGGACGTTCAGAGGCTGCACACACGGGACGTTGCTGTGAAACCCCTCATTATAATAATTAAAAAGCCAGCAAGCTCCTGTGTGCTATCCTTTGAGGAAGGATTATGATCTCTGAAGCACATCATATACTCTCACGTCTGGCTTCCTCCGTTTGTAAGTTGGGCTGCTGTTATGAAAATATAAAAGACTTAGAAGATAAAGAAAACATTTTTTTTTTCCCTATGTCTAATTATATTCCTCTCATTAGTACTTCTTTGGTTTGAGGCATGAATTTGAGATCTTTCATATTACCTAAGATGATCAAAGAGCAATTGTCTTCTAATATATATAGGTAGGATTGATTGTGGGTTTTGTTTTAAATATTGTGGGTTTAGCTCTATTTTGTATGCACACACTAATCTTTCTATGAGATATATCATTCTTATATGCATTAATACTTGTGGACTGTTACTACTTACATTTCAAATCCTAATTTGTTTTGGTTTGTGTTTTTTTTCTGTTCTTGCTTTAAAACTGCATTTGTCATTGTTTTGTTCTAGTCTGTTTCACAATAATTGATTTTGTGTTCACTTGTTAATTGATTTAGTTGTTACTTTATTGAAACGCACGGATTTGCTGATGTCCTGAGAAGGGTGTGTTTTCACTGGTAGTCACTAATTGCACAGTGTTAAGGATTCATAAGCTTGCAGCTTCTTCATAAAGCAATCAACACATTTTATTAAGTTCCCGAGTCTCTGCTCTGCTCCCTGAATCACAGCATTTGTGATCATGCTCTTAGCTGAAAACAGGTGCCATATTTGTATAATAAGAAACTCTTGGAAATGAACACATACTTTACTTTGAAAATAGTAATTTATCGGAGACAAATTGCTGTAATTTTTATTATTTATTTCTACAACAGGAGCATTGGGAGTATCAAAATCAGAGATACATTGTGTTATGTGCAGAACAGGAGAATTAAATATACTCCATGAGTTCCTAACTGTATTAGTCACATGAGGAGCTTAGAAAGAAAGCAAGTAGAAGTGCCACGCTCACTAGCATAGCACTTGCAAAAGTAATGTGTACCTTCTGCTTAGGAAGTCCCCTTCCTGGTTGCTTCTTTCTGATCCTAGTAGAAGAAACAAAGAAAGAGAAATCTCAAACAAAGATCCTGGATGCCTCTTCTGTTGACTACCAAATGTAGGCAGAAACAGTTAGCAGCATCTGGTGTCAGTCCTTAAGGAAAGTGGGTGACTAGGAGCTGGGATGTGTCCTATCCCTGCAGATTCTATTATCCTGTAGGTGAGATCTTGCTGAGTCTCAGCAGAGGCTGGACAATGACCTCTTCCTTTCGCAGCCTGAAAAATTGGAGAGAAATGAAACCTGGCCTGATGTTGAGGCCTCAAAGCTTTTAAAGTTTCTACAGATGTACTGTGAAAAGAAATCAGAAGACCAGTCATAGGTTCCTTAGCCTTGGTTTCCCCCTCTTTTCAATTCCTTTGGTTTTCATCCTTACATCTTTATTCTTTTCCTCACAAATCCCCCGTAGCTGTCTTTTATCCTTTTGTAATCCACTTAAGAGAATATTTAGGTTATATTGTCTTAATAACGTTGCCTTTAGCATTCCCAAATCCTTGTCCTCCACCAGTGGATTTTTATATTGTTCCCCATTGCCATCTTTGTCTAAGCAAACTCAGTAAAATAAGTAAAATTAGACTGAGCTATATAATTGTATACTCCCCGCTTCTCTCTCCAGAGTTCTTGGTGATAGAGTCACAAATAACTACCATATACTTAGTTATTGCCTACTTAGAATTATCACAGATTTACATACATACACAGTAGCATAAATATATTTTTATCATGTGTATGAGAGAGTACAGCCCAGGACACCTGGCTTGAGCTCTCCCTTTAGCACAACCAGTCTTTCCCTTGACTGATTAGTGCTGTTTGTATGTTGGTGCTCACTCTACCTCAGATCTGGAAGGATTTGTCTTCCTTCACAGATCTGGGGGGAAAAGAAATGAAATGGGTCGCCTGGAGCTCAGACCTATTCATGCTCACATGGCAGGTTCAGCAGTATGTGACATGGCAGGCATGAACTACCAGGTCTGGCTGACAAAACCAAGATAAAATTCAGACTCACATTACTAGCATACATTTTTTTTACCTTATCCATGATTCATGTAGGTAGATGTCATATACTTGTCCAGACAGACACCTAAGCAGGAAGACAGACAAACTATCATATTCAAAAATGATTGTACAGAATAACCCAGATTTACTTAATACATTGATTACATATGAAACCTAATTCCCTGGAAATTTCCCAGGAAAAGGTATTTGGTTGGTTTGGGGTTTTTTTGTTTGCTTTGTTACTGCTGTGATTTTATTCTTTTGCAAGACTATTTTTACCTGTGTGAATGATCTCATGCTTTCTCTAGGGAATCACATATAGATATTTTGTACCTGTCACCTTTGTAGACAGACAAATCACATTTCTCTTTCTTTATGTTCTTCAACCCTTTATTTGTCCTTCGTTCTCCCATCGTTCCTTTGTCTGACAAATCCTGTATTTCTTCTCATTTATATTCCCACCTCAAAATACATTCTGAGAAGAAAATGTCGTTTCTTGTCCACCACTGGGAGAAAAAAGTTGGTTAGATCAAATGTATCACTGAGAGAAAAGATTACATTTTTTCAATTTTTTTTAGAAAAGGATTTCTGAGGAAGAAAAAAATGGAGGTTTTGTTATTGCTTAGAAACATCATTATAGTCTGATCATCCAGTCTTTATGTTATCTGGATTAAATAATACACTATTAGCACACAGACTGTTGCCTTTTGCATTGTTCCATGTACAGAGAAATCCAGGAGAAAATTCAAAGCAGTTTATACCCTTCCATCCATGTTGTAAATTATAAACTCTCTTTTCAAACAACTGTAGATCTTTTCAGCTGTACCTCCAACCTGAACAAGAAGCTGCATATCTATTTTTTGCACTGGGATAGGAAAATGCAGGAGTTGGCTGTCCTTCCTGTGAATCACCCTTGACTCATGGCTAGGAGAGCATGATGTTGACAAAATGATGTTCCTATGAAGGAGGGGTATTTTTGCTTAGGACATTAATAGGAATCTGAATTCTATGGTCATAACTCTTCTCATGGCAACATTTCTAAGACTTCATAGAGGTGCTCACATCCATTTAAAATTTATTAAAAAGTTGGATTGCCTTTGCATTTTTGAAAAAGCATATTGGTTTACATTTAGAAATAGCTACCATTTTCCAATCTGGTATAGCTTTGTGCATGGAAAAATCACTTCATATTCTTTATTTAACTCGCAAGCTTATTGTGAAGCTTAATTAGTGAATATACATGAGGCACATTGAGATCCTAAGGCAAAAGATGTTCTCTATCATACCTACATAGACATTAATACCTTTAAAAGCAGCTAATTTGTACAGCCAAAGCAGTTATCTACTTATACTTCATGCTATTTCACAGGCTGCTTAAATCAAGGCTTCAGCTAGAAAATGAAAGTAGAAGAGATTTCCACCATACATTTATGACCTAACCTTACATGACTTTTTTCTCTTTCATACAAATATACAACTAATCTCACCAAAGCAACTATTTATCCTCCCATCATTTCAGTTCTGGAGTGCTGATGAGTCTTGGCAGCATTTGGTTTTGAATGTTTTTTAGGCCTTCAGTATGATTAATTTTAACTCAGGCACAGGAAAAAAACAGGGGAATAAAATCTATTTACTTTAATAACCACATGGAAATACTAAAATGTAAGGCAGAAAATGCAAAAATAAATTGGAATAAATAAATTTAAAAAAAGGAAATAAATGAAAAGTAGGAATATGAGGAAAAGAGACAAGAGATTTTCTAAAAAGGATGAAAACAGACCAGAAACACAAATGCTTTAGAAAAGCAGAGGGTTTCTTACAAGGGAATCATAACATGTTTTCTGGTTCCCAGCTTCTTATTTTCTGCCATTCTGTGGGTGAGGAACTTCTCTTAGACAGTGAAGCATGTTTCTGAAATGACAGCTTATTTCTTATACAATCTTCTCTCACATTTAGAACTGTGCAAGACCCAATTGCAGCTACAGATGTTTATTTGTAAGATGAGCACTGGGCAGACTCTGAGAGCTGGCTTCCCACTTCCCAATCCCACACCTCAGCCTCTCTTTTTTAATGGGATTTAGCAATTGTAAAGAGAAAGGCACCATGTGACAAGACAGTTGTCCATAAATGGTTCATGTGGACTCTGCAAGTTGCCAAATTTCCATGAACATCAGAGTGAGATTGCACATTTCAGGTGGAACAAAAAACTCACTGAAGTTATTTGGGAAGATGATTGTTGACTGAGACATTTTGTATTAACCACTGCGTTAAGGAATTCTACGGGACAGGTAAAAATGTTCCTATTCAAAGTCAACTTTGCCAGCATCGTTTGACTGTGATCGAGTACAATTCTATCCTGATAGTCTGCTAGCAAACCCACTTTATCGCCAGGAAAATATTTTAATCCGTTTCTGATGGTAGGGTGTGGAAATGGGTGGGAAAAAAAATGTTTGAGCATGATTTAATTTTTAATTTCTATTTAAATCATTCCATAGTCACAACAATTCCCCCTAGACAGCTAAAAATCAATGAGCCAGGGACTCCACAGTCCATTGGCGAGTGCCTATCATTCTTTGGAAATTCGGAACAAGCAGGGTGATTAATCCATTTAAATTTACTGCACAGGAAATATCGGAGGTGGCAGATGCTTTCCTCAATTGTGATTTACATTGAGAAGAAAATTAAAACCCTCACCGTAACAATTAACTGACTGCTCCGCTAAATCCACTGTCATCTCTGCCTCGTTTTCTTTTGGAGAATGTGACTATAAATGCTTCCAATTTTTTGTGATATGAAGAGGTGAGGGACTGGTGGTTTTCTTTTGTTTTTCCTTTGTCGTTTAATTTCTTTATTTTTTAATTATTAATGGCATTTGTTTGCTTGGTTTGGGTGATGATTTTTGGGGTGAGGAACCACTAGGGAATGCTGCTTTAGAGACTGATTAATCTGTAGTCATTAAAACACTTCACAGACACTGCAGCAAAACTGTCAGTATCTCTTCATTAGCTCCAAGATAGGGAGCTTTATATAAGTACATCTAAACCTCAGTTGTAACATCCTCCTTAGGGTATATTAACAGTGCAGGATTTTACAACATTTCAGGACTAATTTCCTGCTTATTCAGATACTTTTTCATCACAGAGAATTTACACAGCTAGAGACATCTGTCTTAACAACACTCAGCAAGTTAATATGGATCTTGAGGTCATTAAGTGATTGAAACCATATCTAGTCAATTCTCCCCATCCATTTCTTATCTCCCATACCTTTGTTGTTTTGGGTTTTTTTTTCAAAACTATGGTCTGTAGGTAAGACTTGTAAGAAATGCAGTGACAGTTTGAGGTGGAAGATCCATTACATGAAATGATACAAATGATACTGAACCTTGTGAACTTTATCTTCCACCACTTTAAATTGAACAAAACCACACGTTAACAACACTCATTAGCAAATGATCAGAACAGGATATATGTGCATAAACCTATATTTCCCCCGAGCTTTTCTTCATGCTTTCATAATCTCTCCAATCTTAGCAAGAATCAAATAAAGTCAAATGATTTCTCAGTGTTATCAACGCATACATTTCACAAACGGTCACTGTCTTCTTGTGCCAGGGTATTCTCAAACTTTTCAGTGTAGTCTGAAAAGAAACGAAGGCAACCATATCATGAGTGATGCCATTCCATTACAAGTTTCTGAGCTGAAAGTATCCATGCTTGACTTGTTTTCGGTTTTCTCTAGAAGTTTCCTTTCACTGTTGGAAACACAATACCAAGCTGTGAAGCTTAGGACTGAGCCAGTATATACAATCTTATACTAATGAACAAGTACAGAAGATAAAAGGCTGACACAGCTGCAGAATCAGTCTTGTATGTAACTGGTGTAAGTAACCATGTGTGACATTTTATTATATATACATGAGCTAATTAACAGTATCTTAAGTGTAGTAAGCACGTCTTTCTTCCCACTGCATATGTTCTACTCACACAGGAAGAAAATGTGGGAAAGCACTTGAATGCACATTATCTGATAATATAACGAAGCCTTAAATTGTGCATCTTGAGCACTGATTTTGGAAGACAGTTTTCTCAGAGGTGTGGGGATCAACATTGAAATCCCTCGGTTTTTTTAAACTCCTGTGACTAGGCAGTCAAAGAACTGCTGCCATCACTGTAGTCTGCTTCTGACTTTTTCTTCAATGAGATCCAAAGGAGCATCAATGTGAAAAAAAAAAACCAACAAAATCAAGCCACTCCTTTGGTTCAGAAATATGACACAGAAAAACTTGCTGAACTACATCTTCTGCCCAAAGCTCAGCTGAGGAAGTAAAGAATGACAAAAGATATAGAAATGTGTCATATTCTCCAGCTCTGAAACTTGCTTGTTCTTTTAATTACAGTTTTACACTGTGTCTGAGGCAATTACAGCAAGAGCTTTGAGAACTGAGGCTTCACACCTTGGTTTTCACTTTGTTTGGCAATTGTGGGATTCTCTTTGCTAAAGTCTGAGTAAAAAAAAAAAAATAGAGAGAAAATATTATATGACTGACCTGATTGTAAAATCCCGTTCTATTATTTGTAATATGATAGACATTTACAATAGCTCTTTTTATTAATGAAACAGGAAGTATTGTGTATCTGCTTCTTCTTGCATTTCATGTGTTATTGAAGGAGAATAGTATTTGATTCTTTGAAATTCCTCAACAAACACTTGTAGATGTTTCAGTCTGAAATCTACAAATATGAAAGAAATTTCTTTAAAAAAAAACACTAAATTTTTGCACTTTTTTCCTTTTTTTTTTAATCTCCACTCATTGTAACAATTCATATTTTATAAATGGGAAAACAAAGTCAAGAACAGAACAATGATCAATATTACAGGAACAAGAATGTGAAGAAAATGTAAAGTTTCTTAGCTCCCTGTTTCTACAGCTTTTTGCCTCTCACAGCAATTAGCTACAAAATAATTGTGTTTGCATATGCTGGAGTTTTCGTGTTTGCCAACAGTAATTTTTTTATTTTTTTTTTCTTTCTCATGGCATGAGGCAGGGCCACTAGCGGTTGATAAGCATGGTTGTCCTGTTACTTAGACTTTTACTGTAATAATGAAAGATCCTGACATTTTATTAGGAAAATATATTTTATTAGGAATAAATTCCCTGATTCAAAAGAAAGATATCTATTTGCATGGACTTTCCTCAGAGGAGGAAAAAAGGACTTGCACCCATTTTTTCTAGGTACAGACACATCAGGGAGCAGGAAGTTTGGGAGGCAAAAACTCTGTAAATCGGCAAACTTAAGCCTTAAGAGGAATAAGATGATTTATATGGAAGAATTAAGTGACTTAGAAATCCATCAGAGCAAAGAGAAATCCAGGAAGGACTGTGGTCTCTAAGCCACACTTTTCTCCCCAGACTCCTGAGGTACTGTTTCCTTGAACTGCTGGAGTTCAGGATAGAATGCCAAGTCACGCTCCAATTTACAATATTTTGACTGACAAGTATGTGGGTCCTTTTTATTCTTTCTCTTATCAAAGACCGGTAATGTTTTTAAGTAATCTCAGTTCAGTCCTCAAATAACAAGTCCAATACTCTGTGAATATCTTGATCAGGCTCATTGCATTTATGTAGATTTGGATTTTATAGTAATATTCACTTTGGTTTATACTGTGTTTTATCTGATTTCCCTTTTAAGTATATGGTAACCTATGGATCCTTTAGATGACTTCGTAATGAAATAAATTATTTTCTAAATAAAAATGCATTGCTTCCCATGAAAAGCAGCTAGAAATTTCACTTCTTTGTTGAATCATAAGAATTGTTTTCAAATTACATCCACAGTTATTGGAATGCTTCTTAATTTCTGAAACAACACTGTTAAGACTCAGTAACTTAAATGCAAACAGTGACACTGAAACTTGTTCTACTTATCAACCTAAATGAGATTAAAAATGATATGCACTTTTTTTTTTTTTAAGTACTATGTCAAGACCATGGGAAGTGTGCTGCCTAACTTGCAAGATAAGACTAAATGTATGTAGGCAGTGAATCTACAGTGAGACAGCAGATGAGGACAGGAGCCATAATAAGATTGTAATAATTGTAATAAAGATTATCTATTATGATGGTTTTTTAACCTGATGGTTCTACATCATTGTAAACTTTTTAAATAGGTATCAGCAGTCCCCACTGGCCTTTAACCTAGCCATTATCAGTTGGCCATTGCCAAATACTGTGGGTCTCAAGATGGGAATTAAAAGACGAGAGGTTAATGGCTTTATGTACTAATTCAAGGAGTATACTCTATCTGTAAAAGTACTAAGACTCCTGTGGCAGAAACTGCCAAGTGAATAGTTTGGGCTACTATCACTGATGGAGTGGAAATGTCAAAGAGCAACTCATTAGAGTCAGAGAACAAATAGGTAGGGATACCCAGAGCTTGGAAAAGCGTGCAAGGTGAGAGCTAGTAGAAGAACTAGATGTCATGGGAAAAAAAAAAAGAAGAGACAATGAAAGGATGTAAGGAAGAGTGATCAGTGAAAATGAAAACGACCTTGAACATAGCAAAGTGCAAGCAGAGATTGTACACCACCATTCTGTTAGTGTTAGTGTGATTAATTTTGATTCTGACAGTCTTCAAAAAGGTTTTTATACATACACAATCTCAGAATAATAGAAATACTGGCTGGCAGGACATATAACAGTCATATAGGCACCCTCACTTGAATCATGACTACATTCAATACTAGATTGGGTCAGATGTTGCTTTGTCTACTAAACCCTTTGAAGGACCTCTATGGGTAATCTGTTTCTCTACTGTCTTAATTTTACAAAGAAGAAGTTTTTCCTAATGTCAGTCTGAAGATCCCAAGCCCTAACTTGTAACTGTTGCCTTTTATTTTTTTTTATCATCTTTCACTAATGAAAGCAGCTCGGCTCAGTTCAGCTGAGCTTTGGCTTTCCAGCGTTCACCCCCGAACACCTAAGAAATGTTGCATTTCTCTTTCATTGCCTGTCCTTGATTCAACTTCATGTATGCTTTCTCTTTGCCATTTAATTCTTTCAGAATTTCCTGCTTAGCCTCCTGCCAAAGTGTCTTATCTTTCTGTATAACACAATATTTTGTTCCTGAGTGCTAATAATTGCTATTATTTTCTAAATCCAGCAGGTATTCAAAGCAACTCTGCTCCTTTTAATGGCCTCCCAGGGCATCCTGGCCAGTAATTTAGTAAAGTCTGTGGTCTGAAAGTCTGGAGTCCTAACACTGGTGTATAACTTCTCAAATCTCAGAATCTGGGTTACATCATCTGATTTCCATCTATTTGCATCATCTGATTTCCATCAATTTACATCATCTGGCTTCCATCATTTGATGCAGGCAGTCAAAGTGAACCATGAGCTATGTGGTAGAAAAATTAAATTCCCAGTTCTATGTTTTAGTGACAGTAGATGAAAAAAGAAGGGCCCAAAGTGTGACGAACAGAACAAACTCCATTCCTTATTTTTTTTTTTTTGTGGAGATATACAGATTTGCAACTCTGATAAAAAAAATATAATTGAAGTATTTTTATTAATATCATGCATTGATTGTCACAAAACTTGGTATCTATGAAATATACAGTCCACCTTGATAGAAAATGATAAAGATTCTAACTTCCCTGGATAGAAAATTATTCATCTAAAAGCTGGCACTAGTGAACCAAAACAGTATATTTGCTTTCAAGTGACACTTTAATTACTACCTCTTTGCCATAGCTCGTTTCTCATTGAATCACATAATGTTAGGGATGTTTACCAGAGTGTTTGTCAGTGGTGATCCCAGTGTAAGCGACCTATATCATGCCATCTCATGCACTGCCATATGAAGAGGTATGATATAAAAGATGGAGTGGTCAGATCATGTTTCTTTTTGTAGCAGCACAGCGTATAATGGATCATGTTCGATCAGCTTCTGCTTTTGTTGCAGCCTGGCTGAGTGTCTAGTATCTGAGCCTACTGCAGTATCGACCCGTCTAGACCTCTTGTTATAGGTGAAGCTCTAAAATCTCTCAACGATCTTCTGATGTTCCAATAAAGTTACTCTCCATCTTCTTCTGTTCAGTAATCCAGAAAATGTACACTCTTGTAAACAAGAACAGTTTTGTATAACCTTTGTCTTTTCAGCAAATACTTTAAATAATCCAAACTACCTAAACACTTGTTGAAATATTCAAAGGCTGAGGACAAGCTCCAAAAGAACATAAGCACCAAGAATTGAAATTTAGGCTGGGTGAGTGATGCAGAATTACTCTAAGATAACAGGTTAGAAAACTCCTTTATCTGCTTGAAAGTTCTAACAAATAAAAAACTTCTATTAAGCTTATACCAGGCAAGACTACAGACAGACTACAGGTTTTGAGGATGAACAGTCCACCTTCTGTCTCTATCAGGGAATAATTTTGGTTGGCTCTTTTTCTTATCCTGTGATTCCTGCCTTCATATCTGGATGGTAGCCAAGCTTCAATAAGAGGGATAATTTTCATGTCATCTAGTCTATACCTTGATGGTTAGAGTTCTTTCTTAGAAATGGACTAATAAATTAATCTCTATTTTTTGGGGGCAAATGTTCTAACTGTTCTGTTATTATACAGAAGAAAGATATCACTGTCCTTTCATTGAAAGGAGTGCTACATATCCAGCTACATATCATATTCCTTAAAGCAAAGTGTCAGGGCATAAAATGGCCAATGCCCAAAATGTTACTCCACTAAAGGCTGCACTGACGAGATCCAGATCTGTCAGCAGGTTGGTCCTGCCAGTCCTAGCCATCAGAACCAGCCTCTGCAATGTGACTTCCACAGGCACAGTTTGGTACTTAATTTGATATAAACAGTATCACAGTGACTGGGTCCTTTTTGTAACCTGATGCTAAATGAATATATCAGCAAATTACTACTCGATGGATGGACACCACATTAAGGCTGTAAGATTTCCATGAGTATCATTAAGGATGTTTCCAAATTGTTCTAGTATTTGAAATTTGAAAGCTGAGTTTCTACATTTAAATTGATTCTATCTAAGGGCCAAGGCAGTTGTATTCTTCATAATAAAGCATGCCAACTCTTTCAGAGTCATTGCATTCAGTGTTGTAAACATACAAAAAGTACATTAGATTTTATGCAATGTAGTAAAAATTCTTATTAAATGTTGAGAGAAATTACCAGAAGAGATTAGTGGATATTGCAAACTAATCATTTCACTTTTAGGATTCTTTTTTTTTTTTAATTAAATATGCCTTTGAATTATATTCTTATAAAAACACTTGAAAATATTCTAGTATTTTTAAAGTTAGTTTAGCACATCTGAAACTTTCCAAATTAAGGGCCTTATTCTCACCTGCACTAAGACCACTTTACATTGTTGTGGAATCGATTACAGCTATGCGCATTTCAAAGCCCCTATGCACTCGTGAAGAGGTGTAAAGAGGACAATGTAAATGAGAATTCAGTCATTATTTTTTTGGGGTGAATCAAGCTGATCATTTATAAATGAGAACAATTAAGAAAAACACATCTTTGTCTCCATGTTAATCTTTTCATTCTAACCCATGGACCAGCTCCTGTTAATTTTACTTATTTGAATAAATATTTCCACGTGAGTATCCTCGTCAAATTTGGTTTTTTATGTCATTATTTTCCAAAGAGATAAAGAGCAATTTCCACTTTGCTATTTAATTTTATCAATAATCTGTGAGCAGGGTGGTGGATCTATTTTCAGAGAGCACTTCTCTTTGAATTCTGAAAGAAAAAATAAGCTCCTCTGCAGTTAAAACTATGATGTTTCCCTAAAGCCTTTCAAGCAGTTTGGAATGCCTCCAGTAATTCTCAAGGCCTTCCTAGAGCACCACTTGGGTAGGAAAATCCAGTATTCTTTTCACTGCCTACATTGAATTTGATTAAATGATTTTCACCAATTTTAAGGTGAGAAAGGATTTTAAGTCCTGCGTTGTGTTAGCAGTCTGCTCTTTTTTCCTCAGTTCTATTTACAGTCAATGCGGAAAGGCAAATAAGACATGTTAAAGGAGTTTATCTTGGAACTGCATTTGTGTGTCCATTGACTATTTGAAGACTTTAATTACAAGAAAACCATAACTTTCTCTGATATCTGAGGCTTCTTCTTAATGACAGGGTCAAACTTTGGTATTATTCATCTAAATATAGCCAAAGTACAAAGTAATCTGTCCTGAAATGAAAGTATATTCTTAATGCAATAATTCAAAAGCTGTGTAAGACATAAATCATGTGATGGTTTCATAAACACTCATATTGATATGGCTAAAGACTGTATAGAATGGAAAAAAATAGCATTAGAGAATGAAACATCATTTATATCATACCATAAAAATAATTTTTTTTCTTATTCAAAGATGACCGTAAGGTAGAGAATATATTATTGTAAAGGGTATACTGTCTGTCCAGTGGAAAAACATTGGAAATACCCCCATCAGGCAGTCCCAGTCAGAAGGTTTAGTACAGTAGAGATGGGAATGGCAGGAGATAAAAATGAATCCCATGAGAAGACGGAGTTTTGACAAGCAAGACTCAGGTGAAAAAGTCTTTGTGGTATAGGCTAACGCAAGACTCTTAATCTCATCCAAACAATGACATTAACATATAGGTCTGGCAGAAAAAGCAGCAACAGCCAAAGCCACAAAGTAGGAGAAGTTAAACAGATTGGGTAGATAGGTCAGCTATAGCTTTTCTCTCTCAAATGGATTGTCACATACTGTGAACAACAACAAGAGGTTTATCCAGCCTCCTTACCCATCATTTTGTCAGAATTCTTTTAGGAGAATACAAGGATGAGAGGCATTTTGTTTGCATGACTTTGTTTGATGTAATCTGATTATAGTAGAATGGACTTTGGTAAATCAAATAGGTCCATTGCTAAAAAGTAACTCACCATGGCATTCAAGTAAACAAAATGGCATATTTCTAGCAAGAGAGAAAATGTAGAATAAGTGAAAATACATGTTCTACCATCTCTGAAGCCAGTATTGGTTGATTCTATATTCACTGGAATATAAACCATGCGCAGACAAGAATCGAACATATCTGGAAATGCCATGTTTTCTTTCACATCCCCAGGATAAGCTTCTGTAAAGCTATAATTGGATGATTTTTTTTTACTGCAATAGCTGACACACAGAACTTCTGTATGTACACCAATTACTTTGTCTTTCTATTGCTAAACATAAGCAATTCACATAGCACTTCATCACCGTGAACAGAGTTCGGTGGAACGCCACCCAGCTGGACAGAGAGTGGTGCAAAGTGTTGAGAAACAGAGGAATTGAGGCTTGTTCATCTTGAAAATAAGATGTCATTGAGTATACCTGTACCCCTAGGGAGAAGATGGACCCAATCTCTTCACAGTGGTAGACAGTTGGAGGACAACTCATAAATTGCAACAAGATAGTTTCAGATTGGTTGTAAGGAGAAATGTTTTCACCCATAGACACTAAAGTAGCAGTACAGGCAGCCCAGGGAGGCTGTGAAGTTTCCACCATTAGAGATCAGATTGGCCAGAGCCCTGAGTAACATGGTTCGATCCCCTGAATAACCTTACTTGATCCTATAGCTGACCTCACTTTGAACTGAGAGTTAGACACCCTGAGGTCCCTTCCAACTTGAATTATCTTATAAACTTAGAGTAAGCTACATGTATTATAAAGCAACATATAAAGTTATGTTAAAACCTAGCTGTGGAACACTGAACTGTAAAAATATCCATATTCATAAAGAAGATAACATTTATATATCATGGAAGATGGTGCCACTAATCGAACAAAATATCCACATTTGAAATTTCTGCTGTATAAACTTAGATCCTTGTGCTTACTGTTCATGTGTCTACTACACCAGTAAGAGAAATCTGAAGGAGCTTTATATTCTGATCTATCGTTACAATTTGGTCTGAACTCTGTCATCTGTATCATGTGAAGGACTTCGCAATGCCCAGTTACAAAATCAATGTTTGCCTCTGCTTCCTAACATGGAAAAGAATTACCTTCTAATGGAAACTTGGCTCAGATATTTCTCCAAAACTAGGGAGAATAGCTACAGTTGACAAAGGATTGGTTCTTTTTTCTTTTTCTTTCTGTTAAAGACACAAATTGTGTCTTTAAGAAAAATCTCACAGATAATTAATTCATTTGGAACTCATACATAAAATAGGTCCAGAGAATACTGCAAAATTGAACTCAAAATGACCAACTAAAATAAAATATTTGTGTACTCAGAAAATTTTGTGTATTTGTATGCCTAATATTTAACACTGCATAGATACCTATTAAACAGAAATTTATTGATTATAATGTTCCTACATGGAATCACTTGATGCATAATTTTCCAGGATATATCCTCATTTCCCTGAAATAGAAACCAGAACTTCTGTTCTTTTATTACTGTTTGATGTTTGGTTCAGCCAGAGAGGAAATCTCTCATGTATTCATGTATAATTCCGACATGCAGCTTCACCAAAACAACGTCCTTCAGAATCATTACAGGGTTAAATATAGTTCACAGTTTGCTTTTAGGTAGTGAGATTATCAAAAGGCAACAACAAATGTAATGAGACCAAAATTAATGTATATATCCCCCACTTTTCACAGATTCTCCTCTGCACTACTCAACAGGTTGATTATTCCACAGGCAACTCATCAAGCAAACTGAAATAATCCTTATATTCGTAACAGAAAATCTCTCAAATAGTTGTTTTCCTCTTCTATGAAATATGAAAATTCCCATCTTGATAATGTGCCTACAATTGGCCAAACAGAAGTGGTACAGTCCTAGTGTCAACATTTTAGGACTAAAAGCTACTTTAAGCTGGATACTGAACCTCTGCTGTGCTGGGGAAAATTTGGCCTTTCAGAAATGGAAATCCACTGAATTTGTTATCCTTTATGGGGCTCCTGAGGCTGGACTTTAGCACAATGATGTAATCATGAACAGAAAATACATTTTTTGATTTCTAAGTTTTGTGCAGGGATCTCAAAGTAAATGAAGTTTCTGACTTTCCAAAATGATGCAAATAAAAAAATCGACTTTCAATTAAAAAATAGAGAACACTCTCTAGAACTTCTAAAGTAATTTTTTATAACATAAGTAGTATATTCAGAGACATAATGATGTCTTGCATGTGCAAAGCTTTCTTGTTACTTTTATAATGTCCTGCATAAAAAATTTGAAGCTTTCTTACTCAAAAACAAAGTGATATTCCCCAATTAGTATCTTACAAATACCCATTGAAATTAGGCAGATGCATCTTTGATTTTTATGTTGGGCACACTATGGTGTTATAAACAGATCAAATAATTCACTATTTTTTTTCTGTATGCCTGTGTAACTATGGGATTTTTTTTTTTTTTGAGTTATTTTGATTGATAGCAGAACAGAATAGACAACCAAGTCCAGATACACAGTTTTGTGGGGTTAAAGCAAAAAGGGTTTTTTTTATTATTTTTTTTTTACTAAAGGCATATAGGCAGCATTATAAGGGAGATGTAAGGGTGAGTGAATACCTTAGTTTCAAAACAAATACTGTAAAGGATGTGATTGTAGTTCTTGAATTTGTCCCTTTTGTATTCCTTTTCCATGCTACAACAAACTCTTTTAACAGCCAAGATTTAAATTAATGAAAATGGAAGGTAATATTGTGGAAATACTTAACCACAGTGGAGCTAGTAGGCACAGCCATGATACAAAGTACATTTACTCTAATGTTATGAAGAGTCCTCCTGTTCTTTCCCTGCTCCTCCATAAAAAAGTCAGTAAGCTGTGGAAAATGCTGTGCAGACTATTAAAATCCCTATGTATTCAACAACATTATTATGTATTAAAGCTATTTCATCTGAAAACTTAATAAAAGCTGGCAGTACAGGTTAGTCAGGGTGTTGAAAGTGACTTGTTTTATGTGTGATGACATTAGAAGGAATGGTAATAGAATCTTAGATTGTGACACTTCATAATCATTAAATATAGACTTAATTTGGCTGGTAATTAGCCCTGGAATATTATGTTGTGGGCAGCCTAGGGGAAAAAAAAAAGAAAGAAAGAAAGAACAACAACTTGCAAAGTGACCAAAAAATGGAGGCAAAGGCACAGATTATAAATTTAGGTGAATAACAATCAAGACACAGTTGACCAGTTTGGATTGCCACTTAAAAACCTTTGCCTCTGCTGTCTTACCCAGTGCGTGCTAAAAGAGCAAGCTGCTGAAGTCTGCTGCAGAGCCATTATCATCTGTTCTTTTTATTTCCATTGCCAATTATCCTTAATTATTGGAAACTTTTTTCAATGTATAATGACTGCTGAAATGTTAGCATGCTCATTAAATTGAAGCTCTAGCTCAAGAAATAGATTTTGATAAGCTGTATTGCGTTATAGACCTGCATTTTCAAGTGCTCCATCCTCTGCTAACTTCAAGTCCATCTTTACACAACATTTTCCAAGATATATTCATGTATTTATTTATTTATTTGTGCAGGAGACAGGAACAGAAGGCCAGATTTCCTTGTTGAGAGCTGACATAATTAGTATAAAAAGACAGACGTGATCTGAATTGCTAGTAGCTAAGGAATAAATATGAACTAACACTGTTTCTGGAGGGGTGAGTAATGTAACGAACAAAGGCAACAGGGGGATGAAATTCGCTTGGAGCCCCTGTAAAGGCAGGAATAAATTCCCTCAGAATCTGCCCGTTTATAAGACTCATTGCAGCCCAGTGTACATCCAGTCATAGGTACTGGGTGTTATCCCAGGAACTGTCTTGAAACCTGATTGCATGAGGTATGAAAAGAAAGAGGACACAATTTTTTCTGTGTGACATCCAGAGAGTACAATCTTGTGTGATGCTCATGTGAATTTCATACCTCTGCTGTTGCACATCCCCCCAAAAATCTAGGAAATATCTAGCTCAGAATGGGTCCAATTTCAGCACAGGAAAGCCTGACAAAAACAAGCAGGGAATTTGGCAGGAACTCCAGAAAAACAACAGCACATGTAAGGGATCTACTTCTCAGAGTTTTTTTGATGTGAGTCCCCCTATTGACAGCACCATCAGACCTGGGCAGAATGGACGTGCTGCTGTCCCCTCACCTTGTTGTCTTTTTCCAAAGGCAACTTCCTCCTGCCTTCCACGTCAGAAATGTCTCTTAGTGTTTGCCCTGGTCTTCCTTGATTTCCCTGTTGTCTTGTGACAGCACCTATAATTTGCATCTCCTCCGATGACAATATTTTACACGAAAAAAATCTCTAATTAAAATAAAAGCAAATAGCTGACAAGATATGCATGTAACAGCGCAAATCACTGTGTTTGTGCACATAGCTCTTTCCTTTCTCATTCCTCATCAGTCTCTTGTTTGTCATTTTTTTCTCTTTCATAATTATGAGATCTTAGGAAGAAAAAAGAAGGGCTCTTTTTTTTCTGTGTGTGTAACTTGTTCTAAACAACCTCTCTGCCCTTACTACACAAACACACACTTAGAATGTTATAAAAGCAAACACAAATGTTGAGGTGACAATTCTAATTTCTTTTAGATGTCGTAGCTGTGTTGCTAGCTCTGTATTTCCTTGTTACACGTTACAAGACTCATGACAGAAACAGGTTTAAAGTGCAGTCTGATCTTTAAGGTTGATTTTTTAAGGTAGTCTTCCTGTTCCAGACATTTCTGTCACGCTATCTAGTAGCAATATGAAAGAACAAGAAGTACAAATTTCAAAATAAAACAGGGAAACTCACTATCTATATAATTTATTGCTCTTGATTTTCAATCTGGCTTGAAAGCTGTGTTGGTAAAATTAGGTCAATATTAGTTTTTATCATCGTACCTTTATGAAGTCTGTATACTTAAATGCTTTGAGATCTTACGCATTCAGACAAACTCTCTCAAAGTGTTTTTTAAATTTTGTTTTGCTTTTAACAACATGTGAGATATCAGCAAGAAAGCCGCCATCCTATTGTTATTTCTGCAGAGCACCATCGGTGAATGAATTCAGTTGTTGCTTTAGCTCAGAGATCTGAGAATCAGGAAGATGAGATATGGGGAAAAGACCATTTTACTAAGTCAAAAAATCTTAATGGGAACTAGGAGGATCTCCTTTATAACCCTTTAGTCACGAGACAGAGCTGCTACTCCATTCGAGCAGAGAAAACTTAGAGAGGTACCACGTTGACTCCCTGCCCATTCTCACAACCACACTTCCCATGAATTGAATATGTTCCTGTGGCTTCTGAGTACTCTCTCCACGGCTTTGCAAAGGACAATGCTTCTATTCATTTCATATAATAAAATTCACTTTTCATTAGGAAATAGTCTATATACAAATTTTTGATATGAATTCAAGCTTGCTAACCTCCTCACATCCTTGCTGCGAACAACACTGACAGCAGAGTCAGAATGACTGTGATAAAAGTGGTTTTCACAGTGTTTTCCAGCTGACCTGCAACATGAAGTACTAGTGAACTTGTAAAGTATCTGGGCACACAGTGCTCTCAAGAATGCCAGCTCAGTTTTGCAGAACCATGTGATTTGGATTCAGGGCTTCATCCAGAACAAAATAAGCTGCCTGGTCGTTTAGCTGTGCACACCGCTAGTCATCGCTAGCAGTAAAATCTCTGGAATCAAAATCTGGCTGACAATTTTGTCGATAATATTCAGTTTGCTCTTTAACAGTTATATTGGCCATGCCAAGCTGACAGTAATAACAACTTGATTTTGTCAGTAAACTAAGTAGATGCGATTAGGATTTTTACAGACATAGGGGTTTGACCATGGTTTTGTCATTGAAGTCAATGGAAACTAGGCAGCTGAAACCCCAGGTAACTCTTTGGCAATTTATAGCACAGGGAGAAGATATATGAAGTAATAAAATGCTATTTTTTCCTTTGAAATTTAGTACTCAGTAAAGTTGCTAGACTGGCAGACTTGCAAAACAGAAATTCTTTGCTATATTTATCCACACGACAGGTACAACATAAGTAACAGCAACATGAATTTCTTCCACCTGCTGTATCAATGTGTTACATATTTTTTCAGTGGTACTCATTTTCACCACCGTGATCTGGGATGTTATTGTAAAATGTATGACTTCAGTCTTCCTTCCTACTCATTAGCAGTACTCATTCCTGTATCTAGCTCCCCTAGCAATGAACATGTTTTCTTTCTGCTTTTGTACAGTCATGTGAGCCTGTTATACAACCTTTATACAAACTATTGATCTGTTATCACATGAATAGACTCACCGAAGTCAGGATTCAGCTGTTTATTGTCATGAACTGAATATATTTCCTTCTTACAAAGTCCTAGATGTTCCTTGTTCTGAATTACTGAGGATGCAAAGGCCTAAAGAAATTATTATTATAGCTGTTGTTGATCAAGCAAGAATCAAGCAAGAAAAGGCTATGCCTTCTCCATACAGTTGCTCTCTTTCTTTCCCCATTAAGCACCCAGCTAAGCAGAAAAAAGAAATTGAAAATGGATGTTAAAACTGGCTTTAGGAAAAAAANTAAAAAAAAAAAAAAAAAAGAAAAATATGTTTTGGACATTGACTTTCCTTCACCTTTTACATACCGTCTCCACCAAAATCCTTTTCCATGTCTGCTTGCCTGCCTTCAAGGATCTTTATCTTACATTGACAGAGGTGCTCATCCAAACATAAAGGTAACTTTTGGCTTTTCAGTGAGCTCTGAACCAGGGAGAAAGTGTACCTGATTAGAAAAAATTACATCCCAGATCTTCTGAGCTGCAGTTATCCTCAGATCGTTCAACCTCTTGTGACGTTAGAAGAAAGTAGTTTAATACATCAATTACCTAGTCAAGTGCAAAAGTCCTCCACAGAGAACAGCCTTCCCTACATTCTAATTAGGGTAGGTCATGATCTATAGATACATGGGATGAAAGGCTGGAAAGATGTTGCTACTCCTACAACAATACTTAGCATAATGAAATAAGTAGGTAGTAATTTTCATAGTAAGGAGCCTGGACAAATTATAACAGTGCCAATATGGGGAGGAAGGAAAATAAAGCACATCTGCTTAGAAGAAATCATTTATTTAAAGTGTTAACTTTTTTTAAAAAAAGTAGATTTTGCGTTTCCAAAAGATTAATTTTCAGTGTTTCTTTCCTGTGCCTTGCCCACCTCTGTGATACATAATTGAGTTTAAACACCTTGAAAAAACTCAACCTGTGGTTGAGCTAGCTATTCCGATCGTCATAGTTTTCGCCTCTGTAACAGGGTGATTAAGGAGTAACTACAGGAGGATTAAGTATATTTCTCTGCTCTGACTGGTTTCTATATATCTTAGGCAGTTATAAAGTAGGCATTTTTATGCTATTGCTGAGAAATAACTGTACAGCTTTTGTTCAAAGCAGGCATTCCCAGCCCAAGGAACTCTGTGATCAGGTGGTGATATCAAGTGGTAATTACACTCTGAGACAGTTTTTGGATATTTTTTTATAGTTTACGAAGAAAACCTTTAACATATTATTTTCTTTAACAAAGTTCAAAATTTGTGTAAGCACAAATTTTACACAAATAAATTTGAATTCTTCAGCTCTAAGGCACTGGTTTGTTTTTTTCCAGAAATGAAGCTACTAAAAAGAATAGTGAAGCTATTAATAATAAAGTTTTGATCTTACCGAACATGTTGCCCACCTCAAAATATCCTTTGTAGTTTTTCCTGAATATAGAAACATTCACTTGTAAAATCATTCGCAGTAAGTTATAACTTGTTCTCCTTTGCTTCTGAACTTTCTTTGAAAAGACCGTGATTCAGTGATAGGTAGTATGATCCTTGCAATAAGAAAGGTTATACATGCTTGCTAGGCTTTCATAATGTTCTCTGTTCTTATCTACCTTTTCCGTCGCTCACCATTTAGCTGTTGAAGGTTTGGGGTTTTATTTTCTGTTCAAATCTCTGTCTTAGAGTGAATTCTTTTCCCTTTGGAAGGAAAAGCAGTTCTGCTGTTTCTAGTCAAAGGTGAAAAAATTATTATTGTTATATTGTTCAATTAAGCCTCTGAAATGTCTGTACCCAAGACATACAGCATGGGGAGTAAACTGGAAGAAATGGAGATCTGGATGTGGTCACAGGGCCATGATCTCATTGCAGTTACAGAGACATGGTGGGATAGCTTGTACACCTGGAATGCCGTCATGGATGGCTATGTACTTTTTAGGAAAGACAGACTGAGGTGTCGGGGTCCGAACCCCAAGCCCTGAAGTGAACTTGACACCTGGATGAATTTCACAACCAGGTCAAAGGGGCTAAGGCTGCCCAGGTGCCTCCTGTTGGAGTCAAGGGCAAGACTGGGTTGGCCTCTGTGTTTGCCACCAAGAAGATCTTTTAGCTCCGCTGCTGGCTGTGACCCAGTAGG